>JAPEVC010000213.1:0-61468 GCA_027946555.1 Gnomoniopsis sp. IMI 355080 | reverse complement strand
CTCGAGGGTATCCCCGTCTCTCCCCACACCCCAATCCACACCCCCTTAGAAACGGGACACTCCGGTCAACCAGGGTTTGCCAGGCTGGCCAGCAGACAGTGTCTCTTCAGAGGAAATGCAAAGGGTTAAGGGTGCTGGGCGGCATGCCTCTGCTCTCATTGACAGTGTCAGGAAATTTCTGAGCGACTCAATGGAAACCCAGAGTTCCAGTGACCCCAATCAAAGTATAGGTGACAAAGCACCAAGCTTCGCGCAATTCTGAGTTGTAGTCTGTTTAACGCTTGTGACCCGATCTTGTCTTTTGGGAACCGATGACGCCGCCGCGCCTCAGGGCTGTGTGGGCCGAGATTGGGTGTGTGCGTGGGAGTGTGTGTGTGCGTGGGAGTGTGTGTGTGTGTGGGAGTGCTGGGTCAATTGGGGCTGCAACGCGACAGCGTCTATCCCCGCAACCGTGTTTCCAGATTCGCATTCTCGCATTGTGTCAGGACTCCAACATTCGTTCTGGGTTCGCACATCATTCCTTGTCCGGCTAAGCTTCTGGATGCGGTCTGGCGGAGGTGGAAGTGTGGGCTCAATGCCGGATGACTCGTTTGGGCTTTCACTGCCTCTTCATTTGATGTTGCCTAGTTCACTCTCATTGCCAGGTGACAGGACGATCGGCTCTGCACATAGCGCATTTGAAATCTCGGAGGCGTTATTAGGCCCCCTTAAGACATGTCCGGGTGGCAGGCGGGCGGTTTGGGCTGGACGGGCAGGGTGGATGGAGAAGCGGCAGAAGCAAAAGTTGCCTGCGGTATACCATGGTACATGCAGATCTTGCATGTTCCGTGCGTATCCGGCCCCTGGCCGTGGACTTGGACATCAGCATCCAAGTCTGTGCAAACATAAAAGGTGGCGCCGGTCCGATGCAGCGGGCGCCTGCGGAGGCATGAAGTCGGCAGGATGGTGATCTGGAATCTCAGCCAAGGCCATGAGAAGTCGCTGAAAGGAAGGCTGTCCAGAAAAGGCTGTTTCCGACTTGCTACAGTAGGCATGCAGCCGTTTGTCTAGCTCTTCCGTCCATTCAGCAGCAGCAGCAGCAGCAGCAGTTACCGGTCTGAACTCTATCTGACTGGCTTCTCACCTAAATTACTTGTAGAGATCAGCAGCGGCCATACATTACGTGCGTGGATGATGCAAAAAGAAAGGCCACTCAAGGAGAACCGGCGAGCTAAGAGGGCGGGACTAGGGACTTTGTTATGGTCCTCAACCTGGGAACTCACTAGGCCTATTTGGGTCTTGCAGAAGTTCAAGATTGGAGACAGAGGTACCTCGACGCGGGCGGTCCCCATCAATCGTGACTTCAGAATTGGCTATGGTAGCAATGCCAGCATGCATGCATGCCTTACCAGGATACTGCTGGGCCCATGCCGGTTCACCTGTTGGAGCCCTGGACGCTGGCACATTGGCTTCAATGTGGCACTTGAGTGACATTGGCCTGCAAATATGGAGCCGAGTGCTCGTGCCTTTCTAGTGTTGTGTGCCAGAGTACCTACCCAGCTACCTACGGAACTGGTGGTGCCAGGCGCCCGCGCCCGCGACGCTAACCAGCAAAACCGCCCGAAAAAAAGCATAGCCGTTCATTCCCTCTCTCGACACCTTCAATCTCGAAGTCCACGCCTCGTCAATTCCGTTTATTGTCCTCATCACACCCAAACACTACTGCGTCGTGCCTGCAAGCGCCTCTCGACACCATCAAAAGTTCATATTCGATATCACGTAGCTCTGGCTGCCCACAATGAAGGAGCTGCTCGACTCGGACAGAGTCAACTATCTCGTCTGGAGGTTCGTTGGTTGCCCTACTACCCTCGCCGCTTCTCGCCTCGCCTTCCACTCTGCACTCCACGCCTCGATACCCTCACTCACCTCGTCCCGCCGTGCCTCATCCACCTGCATCAACCTCACACCCACTCTTGCGCACACTTGCTGTCGTCTGCATCATCAAACCCATCATCCTTCGCCTTGCCCGCACTTGCGCCCCTCCCCTTCCGCGTTTGCGCTGCTGCACCTCTGCGCCTCTTGGGTTTCGAGATGGGATCGACCATGCCTGGCCCTCCCAACGCATCCTGTACCCGGCACAAACCCGCTGACTTGACGTGACAGATACTTGCTTGAATCCAGTGCGTGTTGCATCACTAACATTCCTCCCCATGGCCCCGTCCTCGGGAGCAGCTAACTCACCAACTGGGCTTCACAGACTACCGGGAGACTGCCGCCAAGCTCCAGAAAGAATGGCGCGTGGAAGCACCTCACCGGCACTTTGACTTTGCCCCCCATGTCAAGAACTACGCTCTCGTCGACGTCCTCAACAAGGGGCTCATCTATGGGGGTCTCGTAAGAGATTTTGAAAATGCACAGGTGAGCACAATCGCTCTGTTTCGGCCGCCTACCTAGCCTGGTTTCTCTATTCCGATTCCCGTCCCATCTTCTCGGGGGCCCCTCGGGGGTTGGCGCCGCCCTTCGATCGTCTGTTTCGAGCCAAGCCGCCTCCTGCGGCCACACTAACAATTTCCCTGTCGCAGCAACCTGGTGACGCAGCGGCTACCGCAACGGCCAGTGAGCCCCGTGGAGTCTTCGGGCCACTCGTGCACCAGCCACCCGTCGATTACACCCAGCTGCAGGACGACCCTGAGGAAGCATTGCCGCCCTCGGAGACAGCCGCTGTCGACCAAGCCGACAAGCCACAACCTCAATCTCAATCACAACCGCAGCCAAACACACAGGCACAATCACAGGCACAGTCATCACTCAAGCGTCAAGTCGACTCTCCTGCCGAGCTGGCAATTGGCAACCCCACAAAGCGACCTCGATTGGCCAATGCCAGTACCAACGGCCTAGAAAATGGAACTGATTCAGCCACAAGCCCTATGGATGTTGATCACCATCAATCCGACAACCACGCCTATCCCTCCCCACTCGAGGGTGAACAAGCCCCGACCCCGGCTCCGCGCACTGAAGGTCCTGACCACGCAACCCAGACCGACAAAATTGACGAGCTCGAGGCCAAAACCATTTATCTGCGCCTTGCAAATGATGACGCCTCCTCATCATCCGTAGCAGCTAACCCAACCGCTGAGGTGTCGCACCGGTCTAACAAGAGCCCAGTGCTGCTGCAATGCGAGTGGAACCCTAAGGACCCATCCCGCCTCGCCGCAGCCGGTACTGATGCACTAGCCCGCGTTTGGACCATTTCGCGTACTACCGTCCCCGAGCAGCTGGCTGATCACGTGGACCCTGGCTGGCCATCCATCAATCTGATCAACGAGGAATTCCCTAACAATAGCCGAATCACCGCCTTCTCCTGGGCATCCGATGGAAAGCACATTGCCGTCGCTACTGATGACGAGCAAAGAGCCCGCATCGACCTCTGGAACTTGGACGGCAAGCAGGTGCAACACTGGGACGACTTCGAGGGTCCCATTGTCAAGCTGCGATGCAACCCCCTCAACCGCTCTATCTTGAGTGTCTCACCTTCCACCAAGAGTGGGCCAGACCAACCGGACGGATGGGTTATTACAGTATTGCCCTCGATCTCAGCCAGCCCAGTGGAATACGTTGTGACTGGCCTCGACCCCGAGCTTGATGAGCCTGATGTCGCTTGGATGAACGAGTCAGAATTTGTGCTGTGTTTGAGAACTAGACTGCTCCAGCTCCGAGTCAATGGCGACTCAATTGCCCAAGTCAAGGAATTTGCGACGCGACCAGGAGACCCCTTGACCACCGTTCAGTATGACCAGGAGACTGGGTGCATCGCGGCGGCAACATCTAATGGCCACCTTGACGTAAGTAAATCTCAGTACTCTACCGGTGGAATTAGATTTCTTCTTGTTTTCAATTCCTGACAATCTTCTATAGATATGGGAATCATCTGGTGAACGTCGTTCTAATGACGCTCCTGCCCATGACGGTCACATCTCGGTTCTGCAGTGGCAGCCACGTCGAGGTTCTCAACCCGACGGCGAAAGACTTCTAGCATCTGGTGGCGAGGACGGCACGATTGCCATACGGGACGCCCGCCAGCCCGATAGCAAGGCCAAACTTGAAATGACAATCGACGCCAACCCTGTGCTCGCTCTCTCTTTTACGCCTGACGGCGCGTTCATAGCCGGTGCTACGCGAGATAAAATCTTGATCTGGAAGGTTGGTGAATACACGCTGCCACGGGCCCAATGGAGCAGAACGAATCAGCCTGGAAGTAGATTAAGTCCCAAGGTCAACGGCACCGCAGACATCGAGGACCAGCACTGTCTTTGCTGGGACGCAAGTGGTCAGAGGCTGGCGTTTGGAGTGAATGACCTGGTATGTTCTGCTTTCCTGTCTCACCTGTTGATTGTCCGGATTTCAAATGCTGTATTCGCACACTCTTGGTTTAGGATTCATGGCTTGTTACTAACGTGAACAGCTTGCCGTGATCAATTTCCGGTAATTTACCACTCAGATTAATATTAGCAGCGGTTGAATGGTAATGGCCAAGCACGCCTAGCGTCCTCGATTTGGCGCATCTTACGGCACCCCATAGGCGACGCGGAAAGCCCACCATGTGGAGCAAGTCTTGGAACGCGGATATTCTACGATATATATGTTGAATTGTGGACAATACTTGGCGGCGTTTCAGCGGACTCACAGCAGCAGCATATAGTGGAGCATGACAGCCGGATATTTCCTATGTCCAAGAGGAAGAGGGACCACTTTGGATACATAAAGACGGGCACCCAAATGGTATTGGTCGAAGAGCATGTGGTTGTGATGAATCATTTGTCAATAGACCGGCGTTCGTCCATCGGGCGGTCTCATGTAGAACTATACTCGGTTCTGGCGTTCAGGGTTTTGTATTGGACGAGGGCCAGGCAGGTGGGACCGGCGGTCGGGCAACTTTGCGTGCATTCTGTCTGGATTTTTCTTTTGTCAAAAAGCGTGCCAAGAGATACCGTTCTGCGCTGAAATCGTGGGATCGGCAAACTTGACGGGCGAAAAAGGGTCAACTGGAACAAGGATCTTGTGGCGCGAAATACGGCCAGATAGTGTACAAAATGATACGAACAGAATTTCTACGACTCCAGCTTTCTGAGGTCTTCTGTCACGTAGCGGTCCCACGCATCCATCGCTCGTACACTGCCAAAACGCACGCAAATCGGCTCACTCACATTCTTGGCCGTACCATGCGAAGCTTGTCCAGGCTGTCTCTTCATTATCAGAAAGTTTGTGATGTGTACTGGGCAAGAACTTGCCTGTCTACATTATTGAGACAAAGCATGTTGCATGAAAAGTGTCTCCCGTCCCTGGCAGTTGTCACGGTGATTACCCAAAGTGTGCCATTCCCAGCAGGGTAATCGCTCGAATATATCTCTGGCTGTTAAGTCAGCTACTCTACCACTCAGCTGCCCGCAGAACAATTGATTGATGCATCAGTCTCGGATTTGCAGCTCGGTTATCCCACTCCAAATCTCAAAATGTAGCTGGAATTAAGCCTTCCCATCAGCTGGTTGAGTGCGGGTCACTATATCCTGCTAACAAGCACGTCTCAGTGGAAATCCATTCTGATATCTTGTGCGTGACTGTAGACTAGCTGACACGGGGAACCACTGCTAGGGAGAGGGGCCGCACGTGCTAATGTGTTAAAACACAGACAGTCTCTAGAGGTCCGCCATCGATCCATGGGCACGAATGAATGAGAAAAGTGGTGATGGGACATCAAGTGCTGGTAGGATGGAGTGAGGTGGAGTGAACCGCTCATTTGGTAAGCGACGTCATTGGTCTAAAAAAGAGATCCACTCAGACGCGGCTGTGCTGAGCTAAAGCTCCGGCTTCAGCCTCGAGGTGGAAGGGCAAAGTCGTCAACCTCGTCAGTTATTCTCCGTGCTGCTCGCGGATTCTCAGCCGTCTCTTGGAGTCCCGAGGTTCTGCAGACTCGACGCTCGGCTATCAAATATCCTCTCCCAGCAGATCTATGCCGATACAACCACTCAGACCCTCCATTCGACGTCGATCCACAGCAGCAAGCCCGAGCCTGAACGGCCATGGCCGACGACAGCGATGGCGAGTACGTCGGCACCTATTCCGACGATGACATCAACGACCACCAAGTGACGAGCGGCACCGAGCACAACGGAGGCCTTGACTCCTCGAGATTAGGCACTCGATCTCACCAGAAATCCCTCGGTGGCAGTAAACCCTCACGCGACCGCAGGAAGAAACAACGGCAGCTCGCGGCATGGGAGGAGGGCAAGTTCAATTGGCTACAAGGCGTGCCAGAGGATGAGGAGGGAAACATAGCCCTCACGCAGACTGTCGAAGCCGACAAACGCCGCCGCCTGCTCCGTGACACGACCCCGCTGCAACGCGGCATCATACGGCATTTGGTACTGGTGTTGGACATGTCTTTTGCCATGATGGAAAAGGACCTGCTACCAAACCGCTTCAGGCTGACGATGAGCTATGCGGTGGAGTTTGTGCGCGAGTACTTTGAACAGAACCCCATCTCGCAAATGGGCATAGTCATCATGAGGCTGGGCGTGGCGAAGAGGGTTTCGGAGATGACGGGCAACCCCGCCGTGCTCATAGACAGACTGCGGGCGATCGAGAAGGACAAAGAGCCTGAAGGAGACCCTAGTCTCCAGAATGCTCTGGAAATGTGTCGCGGCGAGCTCTTGTACGTTGTGACGCTTTCCCATCTGGACTCAAACATGCGCTTATTGACTGACACTGCCCTTCAGCCACACTCCCTCGCACGGTACCCGCGAAGTCCTCATCATATACGGCGCTCTCCTCTCCAGTGACCCTGGCGACATACACGACACCATAAATAACCTCATCTCGGATCGTATACGCGTGTCAATGGTGGGGCTGGCTGCTCAGGTGGCTATCTGTGCCGAGTTATGCTCTAGAACCAACGGCGGCGACTCGAGCTGCTACTCGGTCGCGCAGCACGAGCAACACTTTAGGGAGCTTTTCCTCGCGAGTACTACACCACCGCCTACATTACAGACCGAGAAAAACAGCGCCAGTCTCCTTATGATGGGCTTCCCCTCGCGGACCAAGACCGAGGCTGTCGTCGGTCCTGCCAGGAATAAGGCATCTGGCGAGCCGAGAATGAAGATGGGTTTCAAGAAGAAGGACGCCATCAGCTTCTGCGCATGCCATCACAAACCAAGTCGAGAAGGCTATCTATGCACGAGATGCAGCACCAAGGTGTGCCGCCTGCCAGCAGAATGTCCCTGCTGCGGACTCACGCTTATTCTTTCCACTCATCTTGCCCGCTCGTACCACCACCTGTTTCCGCTGCGAAATTGGGTCAAGGTACCGTGGAGCGAGGCGCACAAATCCGCCGCATGCTATGCTTGTCTCACAACCTTTCCTCCGGTATCCAAAGACAAGGGCAAAGAGAAGGAGAACGAGCCGACAAAGGCCACCCTGAATGCGGAACAGGCCAAGAAGCTTGAGGATGTCAGCGAAAGCGGGCGGTATGCGTGTGTGGTGTGCCACAACCACTTTTGCATCGATTGTGACGTCTTTGCGCACGAAGTGGTGCATAACTGTCCAGGTTGCCAAAGTGACACGCGGGCTGTGGCGCAGGCTCAGTTGGAGTTGGAAGCGGCGGATGTCCCTGGCAACGGGGTGGTTCACTCAAATGGGGCGATGATTCTGGATTGAACACGGCAACAATAGGCGTTGGATGCATTTTGGCCTTGGAGGTCTTTGATATCCGTCCAGAGCAATACTGGGCATGTCTGGATTGTGGGTTTACATTTCGGGGCGTTCTGGGGCAAAAGAAACATTACAAGTGGCCAGTTCACGAGGGGACGTCAAGTCATTTACGCGAATTCTGCATTTCGTGGGCTTCGCATAGCACTTGATCATTGCATTAGACGAGATTCGTAGATAATTCAGGCATCTCAAGAGCCCTGGGCATAGAAACTCGTCATTCTCAAATGAAGCCTTTGCTGAAAGAAAATCATTAGAACCGGTGCTTCGCTCTGCTATATTCCATACGCCATGCTTTACAAATTGCCACGCTCAGCCTGTTCACGCTCAATAGCCTCAAATAAACTCTTGAAGTTGCCGGCACCGAACCCATCAAACTTGTTTCGCTGAATGATCTCGATAAACACCGTAGGCCGATCCATCAACGGCTTGGTGAATAGCTGCAGCAAATAACCGCCCTCATCATAATCAATGAGGATGTTCAGCCTTTGAAGCACCTCGAAATCCTCGTTCAGCTCCCAGTTCCTCTTCTCCGTCTTCATTCTTTGCCTCATCGTCGTATAGTATGTCTCGGGCACGTCAATGAATTGCACTCCCCGCGCCCTTAGCGCCGTGACAGTCGAGATGATATCGGGCGTTTGGATCGCAATGTGCTGCACACCAGCCCCGGAATTGAAAATGACATACTCCTCGATCTGTGAGCGCTTCTTACCAGGCGCTGGCTCATTGATTGGCATCTTGACGACTTCGTTGGAGCTCGCCATCACAATGCTGTTGAGTGCGCTGAACTCGGTGCTGATCTGGCTATCATCCACGGACCAGAACCGGTGGAACGACAGGCAGCGCTCGTAAAAAGCACACGCGGCCAACATTGCGTTCCAGTCCTGGTTACCGACACAGTGGTCGATGCGGGCCATCTTCACATCGGGAAGGTCGAGCGTAGAGGTGGGCAGGTTGGCGACACGGTAGCCTGGCAGGAAGGGACCAGTATAGTTGTTGCGGCTGATGAGTGTGTGGGTTGTGTCGCCATATGTGCGGATGACTGCCGTCGTCACGGAACCAAATTGCTTGTCGGCTATGGTGATGGGCTCTTGCACGGCGTCGGCGCCGTTGGAGACGGCACGGGTAAAGACGCCCTCTACGGAGTCCACTTCGAAGGCGACGTCCTTGACTGCATCGCCGTGGCGTTCCAGGTGCTCATGCATCTGCTTGAGTAGGACCTTCTCCTCCGGGGTGATGGGCTCATCCTCGGGAAGATACTTGAGGGAGCGAATGGGGCTTGTGAAGACGAAGCGGACGTCACCGTTGGAGACGACATGGGAGGTGAAGTAGCGGCTACCCGTCTCAAGACCGCGGTAAGCCAGCGGCTTCATGCCGAAGAGGCTCGCGTAGTAGGAGGCAGCCTGCTTGGCGTTGCCCACCCACCAAGTGACATGGTCGTAGCCATTGAAACTCGGGAGAGGGTGGCGGACGGCGTGGTCTGCGTCTGTGGAGGAAGTGGTAGCACTTCCGTTGGCCTCGTAGGCTACCGAGTTGCGTGGAGAGTCATTAGTGATTGCAGACGGGCTCATTATCACTCAGAGTGTATCTTATGGTGACTCAGATTTTGAGAACTGGCTGATCTTATTTGCTCGGTTGAGTTGATTCTGGTAGAGTATACGACGAGAGACGTCGCAATAACAATAGATGATATGCTGCGATGAAGAGATGGATAGCAGATACGGAAGTTGAGAAGGAGACTTTTCGTTTCTGTTCTTTGTCTATGCTTTGGGCTTCTTGTTCAGTAAATGTGATTAGTAGTCAAAGGACGGCGCTCGCGCAACTAATAGACAGGAAGGGGACGCATATATTCCTGAGCAAGACCATCGGCAGATCAACGGCATTGTCCTGCCCAGCTGACGGGACATATTGGCCATCGCAAGCCGAAACTTTGGCATATCCCCTGTTAGAACTAACTTCTGCCACCTTGACAAGTTGACCAAAACCGACTCAACGGCTTGACATGCACCCAATGTCAGGAACTCCTTGACTTGCTTAAGCCGCCGGTAGTGAATAAGGCGTGGCGTCGAAGGGCGGAATGGTCAGCGTAGTATATATAAGCCGAAGTGTGCCGACGGTAAGCCGTGGAGCGGAAAGGATGTTTGGGGGACTCAACCGCACGCATTGACCCCAACCTCTTGTGATGATTGCCCCGAATCGAAGACGGTATTCAGACCTGCAGCACTGGAGGATACGAGTTGGAAGTATGTGAAAGCAGGTCCTTCGAGCTTCCAAGTCTCCACCAATCCCAAAGCTTCAAGACGCCAATCAGGGCTGACCTATTATCACCACTTGTTAATCCCAAGCCATTGAACCCGCGCGGGCTGCGGCAGACACCTCCAACTCTCTAGCCCGCGTCCAGCCTCGGCTTAGAAATAAGACGGGCGACCCGGCCTCTCGGTGTCCCGTGTCTTAGGGTATCACTTGATGCAATAACTCAAACTCAGGAAAAGAAGCACACCAAGATCATGGCTTCTCTCTTCCTCAGTACACGGGATTTGAATGTGTTGTAAGTCTTTGAAGATCTCACACGACCACCAAGGGGCAAATCGCCCCAACTGTGAGAAGCAATGAGACGCTGGAAGTGTTGCTAACCACGTAAGATGAGTTAGGGAGAAAATTCAAGATCCTGAGTTTGACCCTTCTCAAGCGGTGGAAGTCGACTCCTCGCTACCCAAAGATCCCCATGTCACGGATGTCACCGAGTATGAGCGCATCGCGACTGAGGAGAAAAACATGATATTAGCGGTTCAACAAGTTGAGCTCGAGCTTGCTGGACTGAAGCCCATGACTGGAAGCAGCCCCGTTGACGCGTACAAAAATTGCCTGGGCGGACTCAGTACACTCATCGCAGCAAAACCGTCATATGCCAGTGCAAGGAACAACCGAGTACAAGTCGTTCGACGCCTGTATGGTGACGGAATGCTTGTCACAGGAGTCGACCCATCGGACAGTCCCTTAATCGCTATCGGTGACGTGCCGGAAAGACAGGCCGCAGCCAGTCAAGCTTTATCGGATCTCGACACCTGCATTTCCCTGCTCTCACCAACCGAAGTCCATGCTCAGATATCCCCGCATGCAGTCAAGACACTGTCGTTGGCGCACACCCAGAGAGCAGCTATATATCATCAGACCTCGAAGACTCTTGCGAGAGGCGGTGAATTGCAGATTCAAGGGGATCGAAGAGAGGCGTTTTGGACAACGCTGGACTTTCAGGAAGCTGCGTCATCAGATTTTGCCATGGGTGGAAGATATGGCAATGAAATTGCCAAAGGACTTGCTGTGAGCACGAATCCGACAGCGAAGTTGTGCGGGCAGATGGTTCGTGAGGCAATGAAGAAGGAATATGGTCCAGCCTTTAGTGGATAATTTGAGATCAACGATGCAGATCTAGATGATGCGGCCAATATGATACCTTGCTAGGGTTCCCAGAGTCTTTCAGGCTCTAGGAAGGCGTTGCAGATGTCTTTAAACGAATAAGCGGCTGGGACCCGGGGGGTCTGCATGCTGCGTGAAGTCTCGTGTCCATGGCCATTCAGTTCGGATGTTAGAAGCATAGCCAATTTGTGAATGGGAAGCGTTTGTGCGGCCGGGGTAAACCATATGTGGATGCTCTGGCCACAAGTCATGTTGTGGCAGAGGTTGCTCCATGGTGCAGCTGTGGAATTAATTTCAAGACTTCGTTGAGCCTTGCCGATGCAGAAAATTCAAGAAGAGTCAAGACTCCTTCAACACCAGGACGCGGTCTACGCATTTTTCTCATTTTGCGCTGCAAGCTTCTTCCGATTCTGGTCTTCATTTTCTTTGAGCCGGTATTGATCAGCCAGTCTCTTCCGAGTTTCAGAATAGTCTCTAAAGCTGGAACTTTGAGAGGGCAGAAGTTCAACCAATCTTCTGTTCACAAAAGGTCAGAATGTCGAACATACAAAGGGAAGTTTGGTAGATGAAAGTCTGAGACTCCGCACGGAGGTGATTAACATACCTTTTGCCTGCTGCCATAATCTCCGACGTGGGTATGCCCTTCTCTTTCCCCTCTCGATTAATCCTCGTTGCCGCCGCTGAAAGTCCGATGAAAACGGCGAAAATAGGGTCTGCGACCTTGGATATGATGTACGTTGGTGCAGCCATTGTCAGTGAGACTGAGAGTTAGACGCCTGCTGGATTGTCGCGGGTGTAGCGGCGTTTTAAGCAGAATTCGCGTGCCACTGAACAAAAACCAGAATTTTCACGACGATGTTCCCTGATCAATCCGAGATGGTTGGCTTGAATCAGCAAGAGAGACCACTCTGGTCATCTCAAGATAGGTCATAGGCGGGGGAAATGCCAGCTTCAGCTAGAGCTGCTCCTCCGATATCACGTGGGGTGGTCCGAGCGTCGCAAGGTGGTCCGAGCGTCGAAAAATCCAAGCGGCAAGGCGCACAATTCTACCCGCTCTCGACCACCTCCATCTTCGAACACGACCCGCCAGCAACAACTGCGACTGCACCATCCCCCCCTTACGACCCGACCAGCAGTCAAAATGAAGTTCCTCAAGGTTGGCCGTGTTGCCATCATCACCCGTGGCCGCTATGCGGGAAAGAAGGTGAGATCAAGCCCGACCTTTGCACCTGCTGCACCTGCACGATTTGTTTGACGAGAGCGGGACCGATGAATGCGAAATCGACACGACCGCAAACGAGGAAGTCTAGTGGGGACAATCGGAACGGACAGTGATCGGAAAGGATGATTGAGAAGCTTGGAAAGGAAGATGTCGAAAACGCATTGGGCTACAAACGCATTTACCAATGGAAGAAAGAGAGACTGACAAGGGGCACGTTTGTTCTATTACACAGGTCGTCATTATCCAGCCCGTCGATAGCGGCAACAAGTCGCACCCTTACGGCCACGCTCTTGTCGCTGGCATCGAGCGCTACCCATCCAAGATCACCCGCCGCATGTCCAAGACTCGCCAGGAGAAGCGCTCCAAGATCAAGCCTTTCGTCAAGGTCGTCAACTACAACCACCTGATGCCCACTCGTTACACTCTCGAGCTCGAGGGCCTCAAGGGCGCCCTGACCGCGGACACCTTCAAGGAGGTCTCCCAGCGCGAGGAGGCTAAGAAGACCGTCAAGAAGACCCTGGAGGAGCGGTACACAAGCGGCAAGAACAGGTGGTTCTTCACCCCTCTGAGTATGTCACAACAGCCCCCGTGTCTCGATCTCGCTGCGCAGCGCACCTCTGGGTGCTGTACAACCTGCTGGGCTGCACACGAGATTGAGTAGATTACCTGGCTGGTAATGATTTGCTAATACATTGTCCACAGGATTCTAGATGCATTCCCCTTTGATTTCGGTTGGGCGGGGCGAACTGGTCTGGTCTGGATGTATACAGCATTCACACACAACACAAAATCGACGGCATTTTAAAAACTGCTTCTTACGAATTCCCGATACTCTCTTCATGATGACCAAATTCACATCGGGAAAAGGTCGATTACCACCTATCTCATCTTTTGGGCGTTCTATCGGGCAGTGTGCGTGAGGAAATGGACCAAAATACCACACATTCACAGTAGAAAGTGTGGACGGGATGGTTGCCGCGTGCTAGCTATGCGTTCGTAGTGGACAGAGAAAATACGACGACTACGGCCTGTGGCTGCCGCTTCATGAACATCACGATTCTTTCTCGGCTGCGAATATGGGACCGTCGAAAATGAGCAGCGATGCGACGAGAGCATGTTTGACTCTGCGCGAGTGAGCAACTCGATGGCTTCTGAACATGTGGTCAAGTGTCTGTTTTCCTTGCGTCCCTCGGACTTTCGGCATTGCACCAGTTTGGATCATGATGCCAAACTCATCTCCTAATCGTAACGGGCCTTGTCAGGATCACGGCTGCAGCATTGTACGCGTCTTCCATGATCGTGCCTTTGTGTCGACGATACGACACGATCCGTAGCCTTATGTCCCTCTTCTGATTCTCCTTTGTGAGTTCATCCTTGGGGTCAATCAACAGCTCCGAGACGATCGTCTGAAACAACTTGGACTGGTATCGTAACTAGGGCTATGCCTTGTGAAAGGCTTACATCCGCTACCAGTGTCTTTGATAGTGTCACCTCTCGTCATAATGTCATTCCAAGGACATCCTGTGATGGTGGCCCACTTATGCTGGCTATCCTTGAAACTTGACGGTCATTCGAACTCTAGCCCCCGGTCGACAGTAGAGAACAGGAACTTTCAATGAGCCTGGCAGACATCCTTAAGGCACGATAATCTGGTAAAGCTCTGCGAAGTATTCCTGCGTACGCTTCCTCCTCAGTGCCATTGTCTCGGCCTTGGACGTCATGAGAATCAAGAAGGCTCTATACGACCATAATGCCCTTACGGACCGGGCCTTCAAGTGAAATCAAGTTGTTTCCTTGTTTTTTTCTCCCAGCGTTTTCGCACAGGCGACGCCTCTTGGCTACTCAGAACCAAATGATTATGCCATAATACCTTGTGTAGCATTGCGAGCAGGTCCGGATCTGAGCGACCACTACGCACATCGCAATCTTAGGAGATAGACATTATTAACATATGTTTTGATTCTATCTTCATAATAGGTCTAAAATCATCATACACCCTGTCCGGTCTGCGTGGAACCTGACGCCAGTGAATGCGTCCAGAAAGTACAAAATTGTGCTCCATCCTCTCTAAGTGTCATGATCATGACCACAAAAATCGCCAGGCACCCGAGCCTTGCTCTAAAACATGGCGTGAGACTTCCGCAGATCCTCTAACTAGGTACGCGAAGCTTCAAATCGACAACATGCAATGCAAGCGTCAAGCTATATATCCCGAAGTTTCGGGTCAGTGCATTTCATATCCCCGAGCGCGTTCAGTGAGTGAACATCACTCGCTGAGAACGTCCCCATTGGACATTCATGAAGACCTCTATGCGGTACCGAAAGACGAAACCTTGTTTGCGGCCGCGCTGTAGATCTCGTTCACGTTGGGGACGTAGTCTGGCGCATATCTCGGAGCAACACCGCCGAATAGCAGGAAGATGAGGGTCACCACACCGCCGACGAGAATCAGCTTGCGCAGCACTGGTCGGGTGTTACCGAGCTCGGACCATTGACGAGCGGCCTCAGCAGCGTAACCCTTGAGTTGGTCTGCTCCCAGCTTGTAGTAGAGCATACCAATCAAGGCAATACTGTAGCCAAAGAATTGCAGACCGCTGACCTGGGTGCCCCAGATAAGCATCGAGGCAACCACGAGAAGAACGTCCTTCAAGACTCCGCAGAGCGTAAGGACAAGAGAAGAGGTCTTGCCAATCTGTACAAAGCGTGTCAGTTTGACGCAGCTAAAAACTCATGTTCGGTGAAGACTTACGAGCATGACAACGGAGACGTTCAGACCGAAGGCAACCATGCCGTTAAGCAGGAAAGTGAACAGGCCAACGTTGTACACATCGACCATGGAAACCTTTGGGAGCTCCCAGAAAACAGCCACAACCAAGTTGATGGCTGCGCAGACAGGGGCAAAGTAGTAGAGGGAGACCAGGGGGTCCATCTTGAACTCTGAGCCACTCAGCAAACGCTGGACCATGGTGAGACGGATGGCCTCAAAGGCGACACCAGCCATCTGATACATGAAGCCGATAACGTCGAACTTGATCTCGCCAATCGAAGCAATGATGACACCAATCACGATGGCGGAGACATTGAGGAAAGTCTTCAGGTTAGGCGACGAGACACCCAGTGCCCAGCCGGCAAGGAGCACGGCAACGGGGGTGGTGGCCTTTAGCATTTGAATGAAGGCAACACTCAGGTACAGGTAGGTGAGGTTGCTGCAGATCAGAGACAAGCTGAAGAAGACGCCGATGGGAACAATGGCCCTCAAGTACACGCGCCCCGTCATCTTAACCGACTTGCGCCCATCGAGGTATGTGGTGTAGCGGGCCAAGATCTGGGTCATGATGGTTGAGAAGATCAAGTGGTAGGTCGTCAGAAGGACGGGATAGTCTGCAAATTTGTCTCAGTCAGTCGCACGTGGCAGCGGGTAGGTGGATTGAGGGCTGTGCGGGCCGAACGTACGGAAGTTGAGGGTATCGAGAATCCATTTGTTGAACAAGATGACGGATGAACTCAAGCTGATCCAGACACTGCGCGTCGAACTCGTCGTCAGCAAATAGAAGCTGAAAGCTATCAGTTGTGGCAAGGCGCCTCGACTCACCAGACGTAGACAGCTGAAGGAATCTCGAAGCCCAGGCCCTTTGAGGACCTTTGAGCGTCAGGATTGACAGTTGGCAGGACTGGCTCCTGCTCTCTGACGATGTCGCCAGACGTGCGCTCTTTTTCGGCCATCTTGACTGTTGGTGAGTTTGAGTCCGAGGCCACGAGCGAGCGCGCGGAAGTAGGGTAAGTGTGGTTTTGGGATTAAAAGGCGTCGCTGTTGCGCGCAGGTCGACAAAAGCTTGTCGCAAAGGGTATCAATTGAGAATGGAAAAGTTAACGAGTGGACGGCGATTAGAGTTGATTGGGTCAGCCCAGGCCTTGCAGGAAAAAAAAATAGGCTAATAAGACGGACGAGGAGGAAGAAGGTGTTGAGCACAAAGGTCCAAGTTGAGGTTGCCCGGTCCTTTTGGAATCAGACGGGAGAAAGAGACTTGTCCTGACTGGGATATACAGCCGTAACAAGGTCTATGCCTACTTTGGAGGATAGGAGAAAATAAAAGGGAGGATGGAGAAGGACAGGTGTGTGAAGGAAATATCCATTCAGGTCCCCAGTCGCAGTCGCAAGTCGCACAGCCTTGGAACCGGCAATCTACTAGAAAGTTGGCCAGCGGGTTGATTGACCCAGCACCCACTTGCACATGCACCAACCTTGGAAGGCACCTGGCGGCTGCCGTCAATTCGATATGCTAGCGCACAGAAAACGGGGAGCCCCTATTTCATGGCCGTGCAGGGGGTGTGGGGGTCGTGTACAAGGGTCTGTGAGATTCAATGCCACCCCCAAAAATGAACTTGTGTGGACAATTCTGATCCGTGCGGCACGGCGCCATTATGGCGAAATCTGGCCCACGCTGTATTACCCAGGAGGTGTGTAATTTGACAGGCCGGAGCGAGGTTGTGGTGTGTGTTGTGGCAAATCTACAGTATACATACAAGCAGTATATTTCTTGCTACCTGTATGGTAGGATTGTGTCATGAACCTCTATGTTAATTTGTATGCATTCCCCAAACAAGGAATCAAGGAACTTGTGGTAATCACCCATCGTAAGTAGGTACCTATCTAGTATCAACTGGCTACCACAGTATCGGTTCTCATGAAGAGGGGAAAGGGAGGGACCGAAACGTTAACCTCACTTATCACATACACGGAAAATCTCGAATCGACGATGACGACAGCTTTTTGCCCTCGGCCTTGGCCGATGCGAGTCGACTTAAACCCTACTGTCAGACCTGACTTGCTCGATATCTGATCCCCTTGATCCGGCGACAACTTCAAAGTAATGATCGACAGACAACTCTCGCTTTCAGCCTCCTCAATTGCAACTTCCAGCCTCACCGCTGAGATGGAGTGCCGACAACGCACAACCTGCAATACCCCGCATGTCAATAGGCATCATCAAATCCGAAGATCTGGATGCCAAGGCTTGAAGATTTAAATGACATCTTGTCACATATCCGTTCACACAAAATTATTATTTCCGTGCAAGATGTATCGCGGAGTGAGCCGGCAATTGGATGACGATCTCCGAAAAGTTTCATCCTCCCGCTGCACCGACGGCACAGTATGCGGAGGCTCCCCAAAGGCTAGCACGGCCGACCACGTCTAGGCTATAGTATCTTGTTGTCGCTGGCTTCCTACCTACGGAGGCTTCACGGTGAGCCACTTGAAGAGCGATCAATGCTTAGTGGTCGGCCTTCGACTGAAGCAGGCAAGTCCGGGTCGGTGTTCGTATGGCTACATACGAGGTGCTTACTATTACCCAGTTTGCTAGTATACCCTATAACACCAACATCCACCCGGGAAAAAAAAAGTCATACCCAGCCTTCCACGTAATGCGCAGTACTGCGTACTACTGATTCAGCCCCCGTCTTCCGATGGTCTCCTTCGCACTTTACTAACAATCCAGCCGCATCATTGATCCTGATTTATGGGACTACCATTGGTGGCGAGGGCCTACTAAAGTAGGTAATTGGTCGCTACCCGGGCATGCACCAGTGGCTTAAAAATAGAATTTCCGACAGAACTGTTGCAGGTTAGATGCTGAGTCGCACCGCCTCAGTACCACCGAGTCATGGACTGGTCTATAGAAGTTTTACAGCCCGAGGCATGGAAGACGTATAGCAGCATCCTCGAGATACTCTTTCCCGTACATTGAGACTAGCAAAGTCTTACAATTGCAAGACCTCGCCGCCGCGGCCCGGAACAAGCAATAAGATTAGCTTCCCGCGTGTGGGGCGGCTGATCTTTGGTGTCTGGCGCGGCGCGTGGGCTGGCAAACCAGGCCAAGCCGGGAAGGACGAGGGACTCTTCCACAGGGTCCACGTAGCGAACTTCGAGGAAGAGCCGCATAGCCGCATAGCTACTGAGGTTTTCATCAAATTGACAACGGCCAAGCTTCCCAAAAATGGATAATCTAGACCGAAAGTGGGAAGTCGATATTATCCAGATGCTGATCTTCAATGGTGAAACCAGATCAGCAAACCGTAGGATCTTCATCTAAATAAAATCATGTTCAGAATATAAGACGCATGCCATCCATGACAAAACCCACGCTGTGGCACCCACAAAAAAAAGGCCTAGGACAAGTTGCATGCGATCCCATATGCGTGGCTGAATGGCTGGCCCAGCACTGTTCCGGATTGGCCACGGAGGTTCGAGACAACTGCTAAATAGAAGAATCTAAAATGATCTACCATGTAAAGGCTTCAATCTACCCGTGACAAAGCTTTTGCTTCTGTCTTAAATGATACATTACTTGTTTTTATTCTGTTGCACGGTCCGATGAGCACCGGGGTGCGAGAGGTATTATTGTCATATGCAATAGCTCATTTAGTAGGAAATTACATGTGCCGGGGACTATCAACAAAGGTTACACTATGAAAATTGACAACCGGGCAAATCCAATCAATGACAGGACAGGCGACGGGGAAAGACAGCTCATCCGTCTGGAAATTAGATACCCGTCACCTTGCAGCAAGCCATTGATTTCCGTTGGCTGAAAACAAGCTGTATCTTTGTCGGCGATGTGTACATAGTATCCATGATGCCTCTTCCCGGACAGCTTGCTTTGCCAAAAGTAGACACGGGAGATTTTAACATTAATAGCCACGGTAGCAATAAAAGAAATGATAGGCGACACTGCCCTCCACATCTGGATAAGCTTGCCTTTGTCGGCTCAATCTGGTGGCCCCGGCTGCCCCGGTGAAGCACCTGGTTGACACAGCTACAACAGGCGATGTGGTGTTCCGTTGTGCTCGAGGAATATGCGAGATGCTTCGATCGATAGGGTACCGTTTGCCACAAAGCAGCAAAGCATCTTGACTCTTGCTGACCGAGCCCGTGTCCTTGCACAAGAGCGGACCCAAAGAGGGTCGCCTCTTGCCAAAGGCATGTCACCATTGGATGGTAGCGGCCTATTAGGGGCCAGAAATCCTCAAAACCTCAAACATCTCGACTGGTATGGACTGTCACCGCCACAGTCAGCATCTGCACGACCACGAGGTTGATGTTGGAGGTGCAATTGACGGTGACGAATAGAATCCCCGCGACGATCCACATCTTCTACTGACACGAGTGCATGGGCCCTGCGGTGCCAAGTTTCAAAACTTTGCATGTATTTTTACGCCTATGTACGCACGCCCTCCGCGTCCACGCGCAGGCTGCTCGTGCACTATGTGGACATTCCGTATATAGTAGTAGCGCTGGCAGAGCCCTAATTGCCAGCTGTAGGTGGATTATTGTTTCCTGGAAAGGCTACCTGCAGGCGAATTAAGTTAGCGGAACAGACCCGACGCGAAAGAAAATACCAATGGGAAAGGTTCCTGGGCTGCGGTATGTACTGACGTCCACGATTTTCATCAGACAGGGCCGCTGTTGAACAGCCAGAACAGCTTATCGGGAACGTGGGTGTGGGTAGTGAGGCGTGGGACAAGCCTTGTCGGTCTCAAATACAGCTGCTCTCAGGTCTGGACGTGGGTGTGTGGAGGCTTACATCCCTGCCCCAGTCCAATTTTACCGACGACGCATCAACCCCTCCAAGACAAATTCCCCTTTTCTTTTTGGCCGGGGTCTACCTGTGGCCGCTCCACCTCCTCCAAGGTCCACGGTCCACGGTCCACGTCCCTAGCGAAGAAGCTCAAGAGATTCTATTACTAGTCATCCCCTCAACAACGCATCTCTTTGCGATCTGTTATTTTCGACTTGCTCTGTTGACCTCATCGCATCGCATTCCACCTCATACCGCCGCCTGTCTTCGCGCCCAATCGTCGCGAGCAGTACAGCCTCTCTTTTCCATTCTCTTCTAATAGTCGTCTTGTTACCACTTCTTACAAGCACTCAAAATGGCTGACGTGTAAGTTTACCGTGCTTCCGATTGCCTTGGTTTCGATGTGTCCAGCTCAGGTGGAATCGCAACATTGAAAGCATTTATGCTCACCACTTTCAAACTCTACAGCAACGTCGATGTCCTCGTTATCGGCATGGGCCCCACGGGTCTGGGTGCTGCCAAGCGCCTCAATCACATTGTAAGCCTCGCTACCCGTCATCACCGACTGCTTGGCTTCCAATGGCGCAAACTAATCACGACAACATCTAGAACGGCCCCTCGTGGTTGATTGTGGACTCGGGCGACAAGGCTGGTGGTCTCGCGGCTACCGATGTTACTCCTGAGGGCTTCGTAAGTTTCCGATCCTTCTGGCTGAACAAATGGTGACCAAGGCTAATGAAGCAAATGACAGCTGTACGATGTCGGCGGTCACGTAATCTTCTCCCACTACAAGTATTTTGATGACTGCCTCGATGAGGCTCTGCCCAAGGAGGACGACTGGTTCAACCACCAACGTATTTCCTACGTCCGCTACAAGGGCCTGTGGGTTCCTTACCCGTTCCAGAACAACATTTCCATGCTGCCCAAGGAGGACCAGGTTGCGTGCATGGATGGTCTCATCGATGCTTCTCTCGATGCCGCAGTTACCAAGACGAAGCCCAAGAACTTCGACGAGTGGATTGTGCGACAGATGGGTACCCACATTGCCGACATCTTCATGCGCCCATACAATTACAAGGTTTGGGCTGTTCCCACCACAAAGGTATGTGGCTGCTCTTCGTGTACATGAAGCTCGGGAAAAGGCACTGACTGGACTGCCAGATGGGCTCCGACTGGCTCGGCGAGCGTGTGGCCGCTCCTGCCGTCAAGCAGATCGCCAAGAACATTATTCTTAACAAGACCGCTGGTAACTGGGGCCCCAACGCTACCTTCCGTTTCCCTGCCCGTGACGGTACTGGTGGCATCTGGATTGCTGTTGCCAACACTCTGCCCAAGGAGAAGAAGATCTTTGGCAAGAAGGGCGAAGTCACCAAAGTCGATGCCGATAAGAAGATTGTGACCATGGGCGACGGCAGCACTATTGGCTACAAGAAGCTGATCTCCACCATGAACGTGGACCAGCTGGTTGAGAAGATGGGTGACCAGGAGCTCCAGACCATTTCCAAGGGTCTTTACTTCTCCTCCACACACGTGATTGGTGTTGGTCTCCGCGGCGGACGTCCTGACCGCATTGGTGACAAGTGCTGGGTAAGTTGACGCTCCAAATGCGCTGTCCGACCATTGTATGCTAATTAAGATGATACACAGCTCTATTTCCCCGAGGACAACTGCCCCTTCTACCGTGCCACCATTTTCTCAAACTACTCCCCCTACAACCAGCCCCAGAAGGATGCCAAGCTCCCGACTCTGTACTTGGCCAACGGCAGCAAGGCTGCGTCAAGCGAGGCCAAGGAGGGTCCTTACTGGTCGATCATGTTGGAGGTGTCTCAGTCCACCATGAAGCCCGTGGACGAGGAGAACCTTTTGAAGGACTGCATCCAGGGTCTGATCAACACCGAGATGATCATGCCCGAGGACGAAATCGTCTCCACGTATCACCGCAAGTTCTACCACGGCTACCCCACACCCGCCATCGAGCGCAACGGTGTGCTAGCCGAGCTCCTGCCCAAGCTGCAGGCCAAGGACATCTACTCCCGTGGTCGCTTTGGTAGCTGGAAGTACGAGGTCGGCAACCAGGACCACTCCTTCATGCTGGGTGTTGAGGCTGCCGATAACATCGTCAACGGCGCTGTTGAGCTCAGCTTAAATTATCCCGATTTTGTCAACGGTCGTCAGAACAACGAGCGCCGGTTGGAACAGTCCTACGCCTTTTTCAAGCCCCCTACTGAGCTTGCTTCCCACACCAAGTAAACTTGGTCCACAGCGTCTTCCGAGCACATGTATGATGATTGAAAAGCACCGGCGGGTTTTGGTAGATTCGGGCTAGGAGTTGCATGGAAATCTCAAGACGGAACGGTTGATTTTTTGACAGCTTTAAAGGAAATATATTCCAACTGCTGTCACCTGGCTAACTAGAGCATGGAAATCCCATAACCGTACTTGTGTGGCACTCACTCCCCACGCTGGAACCTACGTCGCCAAGTGGGATGGGTAAGAGGTCGGGTAGAGAAGATAGGGACATAGGCAGCTAGATGGCTATACACAGATTCTCGATACATACAAAACACACTCGACTAGATAGACATAGAGATTTTTATTGTCGTTCAGTATTCGCCCATGCGGCGTTTCCCATGTGGAGGAGGCTTTCCCTTGCAGTGTGACATTACGTGTGCTGAAGTCGTTCGTGTTGCCTGCAGTTTGTTCTAGACCTACCTGTCTTGTACTTGCAGCATTGCAACTGTGAGGCTACAATTTGGAGCCGCAGCCTGCAGTCATACTCACCACAACTCGCACAGCCTCAGTATCGCGCTCTGGCTGGAATCGTTTCGAGTTGAAGGTACCAGTAGACCTTTGTTGAGATATATACGTGTGGGCAGTAACAAGCGACAGGCCCTGGCCACTCCAGAATGTCAGACAAGCAGACCGAAGATCTATAGTGTCATTTGGGGGTTTGACTGTGATGCTACTACCGGTAGAGGACAATAATACGTAGAATACAGCACATGTTCATGCAATTGCCCCATTTCCAGTAGTGTGCGGAGAAGTTCGAATAATCAGGCAACGTTGGACTTCATTTTCCCAGCGCAGAGGACTGGGCCAAGCAAAGTTGAGAGTACAAGTTTTGACGTCTGTGAGTGTAGCGATTTGTTTAAACTTTCAGAACAGTTTCGTAATACCATGTTGCAGGTGAAGCCATTGTACGCATATTTCACGACTCTGAAGAACGATTACTAGTACTGTGTCAAGTTTCATGTGTCAATGCTGCTGATAATGCGAGCCAATCCTATTGTAAACATTTTTTTGATCATTTTGGATAGGTATGATTCCTCTAACGAGACCATAGCAATTCATGTTAATGCAGTCAGATCATCCTACGTCACGGGTCAGCGGTCTACGCGAATTTGCTGCGACGGTGACACTATAATCATTTGCATGACAATCACCGATGGGATCACATCTATGGGGCAATCAACCACAGGACACTCATCTTTGGTATAATCACTTGCGGGATGATCGCTCATGGGATAATACAATATGGAATCATCAGCGGTGTTTTCAAAACGGCTTGGTACAGTACTTCGGTATGTTGTGATTATATCATAATATGTTTTGAGGTGTACGGTTTCCTTTGCGCACTTCTACGGTGCAAATTGATTGCAGTTCCCGACCGTCGCCTCTAGGCTCTAGACTCTGGCAGGGCTGAACTGCTTGTAAGCCGCACACAAGAAGAACCTGGGAGCCCCCGGGCCGGCAAGAGCCCCTGTTCCCGTCACCTCGAGTTAGGTCATCGCATGCCGAGCCTGCAACTCCTCTTCCTCCAAGTGCAAGTGGGGAGCTAGGACAAGATAGAGGGCGAAAGCATTGTCGGAACATCGTCATTTGTCCTGCCGTTCGTTTTTCACTCACCCATCTGCGCACAAACATCACCAGCGAGTCCGACCACCACGCGTCTGGACCATCGGGGCGTTCGCAAGCCAGCTTTTTACACAATACTTCCTCCTGGAGCCATGAGTTCGAACAGGCCGAGACCACTCTGCGACTAAGATTGCGTGCCTCTCAACTTCCCAATACCTCGAAGGCCGGCGCCCTCTCCCACGATGGGAGACGAGGACTTCGGCTCGGCGCTCGACCCTCCCGTTCGCATCTTCGAGAGACTATCACAGATTGCTGGCTATGCTTGGGACGAGTCGAGGCCTCCTGCACACTCCAGCTATGACAACTGGTATGCGATCCCGACCCTGCTCTGCTGTGCGCACTTCTGTCCCTACTGTTTGGGGCGATGGGTCTTGCTTGGTCTATGCTGACTTGATTGTGCTCCAAAAAGGCATTTCTGGGGCACGCGTTTTGCGCCGAGATATTCCAGCCAGCACTCAGCCAGTCCTGCCAGAGGTTTTTCGAGCTCGACCGGAGTTTCGCCGTCCGAACCACCCGCCTCGGTCGTATCGAAGAGCCCTCACAGCGAGGCCAGCACCGACGATGAATCGTCTACAGGTGCGGTGGTGGAGGAGCCGATCATAGCCAAGGTCTCGTACCATGTCCTACGCGAAGAACGGGTGTTCCACATGATGAAGAACCTCCTCGCAACGGCAGATCCAAATCAAGATCATATCATCAAACCACTCGAATTGATCAGGCTCACGCCCCATCCGGGTGATCGAGGTCAGGTTGTTGTTGCGATCTATCAAGACCCTGGCGAGAATATACTACCCAAGATCATGCACCTAGGTCCGGCTTTCTACTACGCGCGCAAAGCTGGAGACAGATGGACAGCCTACATCCGCGACAATCCCCAGCTCGAGTCACCCATCAAACTGAACACCTTCCTCGATTTCGCCATTGGCGCAACGCAATGCCTTGAGATGATACACCATGGCGTGGGCATAATTCACGGAGAGATCAGAGGCGACAGTTTTCATTTCATTGAGGAGACGGCCAAGGTGAAATTAGTTATCGTTGGCCCAGGGCTGCGGTCTTTCGAGCACGGGCTGACGAGTACGGGATGGTCAAGCTTATCGAAAGAGATTGGCGCGAAGAACAAGCTGCTTTACATCAGCCCGGAGCAAACCGGGCGCATGCCAGCAGAACCCGACGCAAGGACCGACATTTACAGTCTCGGTGTCCTTTTTTGGACCCTATTGACACAACAACCTGTGTTTGATGGAGACACCCCATTGGATATCGTCCAAGGAGTCCTGGGCAAGAGAATTCCGATCGTCTCCGATATCAGATTGGTATTTATCCCATTTCTGTCCATATTCTCCGTCCAGAGGTACGAGTATCTGGAAGCTATATAAACTCAGATCTCGTGCCGTATTCCCTGCTGTTACCATGTCATCTCATGACTAATATGAACGTGTAGGACGTGCCTGAAGTGCTCGGGAAGATCATTCAGAAATGCACGGCGAAAAACGTAGCTGACCGCTATCATTCCGCCAGTGGTTTGTGTCATGACCTGGTAAAGGTTCAAGAATTCCTTCTTGAAGGCAATTGGCAGGCGATGAACGGATGGCGCATTGCGTCAAGAGATGTTTCGTCGTTTTTCATGCTCCCGTCTGTGATGATCGGGCGACAGAAAGAGCGAACAGAGCTCTTGAAGGTGATTGAGCGCATCGCCAAATCCCACGCCATGAATCAACGAGGGACGACAAGTCGATTTAGCGATGGTTCGAATCTTTCCAACGATTTCTTCGACGCGGGTGACTTGTCTGCTAGTGAAGGAGCAAGTTCCGATGGGGGCGGCAATAGACACAGCGGCTCGTACACCAATGCCTCTGAACCCAAGTCGCGGAACAGCATCATACCCTCGGTCTACTCTGCCGACTCTCAACCTCCGCTCTCGGGAGACCTCATCACCCCAATCAATCGAACGTCCATGAAGCCGTGGGATCGGCACCAGTCGATTTCTCTCGAGACAAGAAGCCTGGTGAACAGCCTAGGGGACGACTCTCGGCTTGGACCAGCGGAATCTTCGTCTAGCCTGTCACGACAATTGGGCAACGCAAAGTTTCGTCGGCGAGGACACTGCGAAGTAGTAACTATCGCTGGGGCTGGAGGGCTGGGCAAGAGTTGTCTGGTGCAGAGCGTCCTTTCAGAGGTAAGACGGAGTGGTTATTGTGCCACAGCGAAGTTCGACACGGCCAGGAGGACGGCATATGGGCCTCTCCTGAAATTACTTTCATCTCTCTTTCGACAAGTCTGGGGCGAACGCAACACCGAGACGCCGTTTCATCAGGCTCTCAAGCAATACGTCCGACCAGTCTGTAAGTACTCTGCTACATCGCCCCCATCAGCATCAAAGCTAATAAATAATAGGGCCGATGCTCCATAAGGTCCTTAACCTTCCTGAGTTTTTGATCGGCCCCGTAGATACGAGTATCGCTAGGTCCATGTCGAACGCTTCGGGGAATACCATTCAGGCTCGAAACAGGACCCCTGGAGGACTTAAACGTCGAGGTTCATCACCTGGCGGGTCCTCCACCCCGCCTAGATCTTCATATCGAGGCTCTGCTATTTCCACAACTAGTTCCCAAGATTTCTTGCGAACAGGTGCTTCGACCAAGTCTATCAGACTAATGAACACGTTCCTCGACGTCTTGCGGATGTTTGCACACTACAAATTCATCTGCTTTGTGCTGGAAGACCTCCATTTTGCAGATGATGAGTCTTTGGAACTCATCACGCAGATTATTAGCGCGAGGCTCAAGATGGTCATGATAATCACATATCGCCCGGAAGAATTGCCTTGCGAGAAAGTGCAGACTATTCTCTCACCCCCCGAGTACGAAGAACACACGAAGCATGGCGCACCTACTATCACGCGAATCAACTTAGCCCCTTTGGGAGAGGAGGAGGTCGTGCAGTATGTTTCGACAACGCTGTCAAAGCCGAAAGAAGACATTTTGCCTCTGGCTTTGGTGATACAATCGAAATCCGGAGGCAATCCATTCTATATCAGGGAGATGCTTTCAGAGGCGTACAGGAAAAGATGCATTCTCTACGACTACAAGACCAACCAATGGGCGTATAACCTGGACAAGCTCTTTGAGGAATTTCAGGGCGAACAAAATTACGATGTGCTCGACACAAACTTCATCACACGGCGTCTGAGCGAATTGCCTGATGCTTCGAAGTGTCTGCTCGGCTGGGCCGCTCTCCTTGGTGCCACATTTTCTTTCGAACTTATTTGCCACCTACTCAGTGGTGAGTGTCAGGACGCGTGTGCTGCACCGTCTGGCGAACATATTCACCGACCCTACACCCAACAGGAAGCTGTCGCAGGACTACAGGCTGCCATACAAGCCCTAGTGTTAGTCCCAAGCGATAGTGATGATCGTTTTCGTTTTGCACATGACCGCTACATTCAGGCGGCTTGTCAACTAAAGATTTGTGACGTGCGAAAGATGCATTTCACCATCGCCCAGGTGCTGATGAAATTCTACACGGATACCAAGTCCAAGGAGACCATTGCGACACACATATGTGAAAGCATCGACATCATACGACAACGGGTCAAGGTGAGACGGCCATATCGCAAACTCCTATTTGACTGCGCAAAGATCAGCACTGAACGCGGAGCTCGACCAACTGCGGCTAAGTTCTACACCAACGCAGTAGCACTGCTGCAGCCCACTCCGTGGGACGATGATGCCGAGGATACCTCTTACGAGGAGACGAACCAGCTCTATCTTCGTGCGGCTGAATGTTACCTGTACATGGGCAATCATGGTGCGGCTAATGCCTTGCTGGGAACGATTTTTATGTCTGGTAAGTTTAGGGGCCAGGGACATAGTCCTGAGGTCATGTTCTATCTATCGACTCTCCCCAACTGCTGACCATCGCATAGCGAGAACTGCGTTTGACAAAGCGCCTGCTTCCGTCCTCCAGTCCAGAATATTCTCGCAGGCCGGCGATGCTGAAGAAGCCCTCTTGTGTCTCACTCAATGCCTCAAAGAACTCGACGTCGAGTTCGACGAGAATCCGACATGGGAGAAGTGTGATGCCGAGTTCGAGAGGCTCATCGTCAAAGTGCAGTCCATGGATCGCCTTGATCTCGTCAATCCGCCCCACACGGACGATCCGAATTTGGCATCCATCGGAGCCGTGCTTGCGGATGCGATTAGCGCCGCATGGTGGAGCGATTGCGTTATGTTCTACAACCTCGCCCTAGTGATGGTGGACTTTCATTTAACCCGAGGCGCATTCCCAAGCAGCGGCATGGCCTTCCTCCATCTTACTATGATCGCACTCTCCAGGCTATCCTTGCCTCAGCTAGCCGTTGATATGGGTTCCATCGCTCTAGACCTCTTAGACAAGTACCGCGATTCCTTCTCCATGGCAAGGGGCTATATGATTTACGCCAGTTTTGTTGCCCACATTCATATGCCAGTCAGTTTAGCCGTCACTCAGGTTGAGGCTGCCGTGGAATATGCCACTGTCTCCGGTGATCGCACGTCAACGATCCTCGGTTTTGGCCTCTTGGGCCAGCTCAAATTCTTCGCGAGCGAAAATTGCGTGGACGTCGAGGCATATTGCCAATACGGCTGCGAAGACATCCCGAACTGGCATCAAGACACGCGGGGCGGCACTATGCTCATCGCGATACGCCAGGTCTGTCGGGCGCTTCAGGGAAAGACGCGCAACACGATCGCAAATCAAGTGATGGACGACACACAGAACAGTCACGATTCAGCAGCATACAAGGCCTGGTTGGATGTCAATGCGAAGAATGGCCAGCGTTCTGTCACATGGTACGAGACGCTGGAGATCATCCCGCTTTTTCTCTTCGGCCATTATGAAAGGGCAGTACAGCTTGGGAAGCGATGTGTCGCCAACGAGCAAATCATGTGGAGTGCTCGCAACACCCGATCTGTTATGATGTTCTACGGCTTGTCCCTCGCCGCAGTGATTTTCCGTAAATTAGAGGATCCTCGCAACAAGGACAACGATATCGATGAGGAAATCAAAGCAACTGTTGAGACCCTTCAGCTGCTGAAAAGGAAGGTCACCGACTGGGAGGTTGTTTCTCCTGTAAACTACTTCCCATGGTCGAAATTCCTCGAGGCACAGATCTGTGAGCTTAAGGAAGACCATGGAGCGGCTGTTCGCGCATACGAAGAAGCTTTGGATCACGCCGCTGAGCAGAACCTGGCAATGGAGGAGGCTCTAGGTAACTACCTCATGGCCGGTGCTTTTATCAGAAGGGGCGCGCGGAGGTCTGCCAAAGCTGCGCTTAGAGAAGCAGTGGGCCTGTTTCGCCTGCTTGGTGCCACAGGCCTCGCGGACCGGGTGGAGGAAGACCACACGCTGCTGTAAGCATCACTTCCTGCGGGGTCCCATCGCTCTTGGTTTAGAACTGTGCTGATTCATCTGATAGTCTATACGGTCCCACTCGCAACCCACGCACTGTCGACGCGTTTGTCCAGACTGATTTCGGCAGCGATCCGCTTCCTATGCAATACCAGGCTGTTGACGGCGCCAACGACGCGAATGAATCAACACCGGCTGCGCAGGCTACAATCGGGGAGCTCAAGGAGAATAGGATAGGTGCCTGGCGCGGCTCCATGCATCAGCCTGAGGCTGGCGCTGGCCTTCCATCCCTAGACATGATCGACCTGCATGCAATCTTAGTGTCAAGTCAGGTCATTTCGTCGATTCTTGAAGTCCAGGAACTCCTCAAGACAATGTGCGACGTGATACTGCAGACATGCGGCGGCACGGCCACCCTGGCCGCTATCATTGTTCAAGAAGAGGATCAGTGGTGTGTGGCAGCCTCAGGAGACCCAGAGCAGGGCGCACAGGCGCACAAGCCTGCGGTTCCGCTGAGTTCTTCGCAGCATATGGTGCCTGAGAATGTAATTCTCTACTGCACGAGGTTCCGGGAGGCAGTGTTCAGTGCAGATATTACCAGCGATGAGCGCTTTGGCGTTACTGAACAATGGCTGCAGAAGAACCCACAGGGTCGCGCTATCATCGCGGTGAGTCTACGGAGAGCTTGCTTGTGGGATCATCGTTTCTGTACAGTCCCCTGCTAATGGTGCGTTAGTATCCTATTCATCATGGCACAAGTCCACTTCTTGGTTGCTTATACCTCGAGGGCAACACAGGCTCGTTTACAGATAGGCAAGTCGAAGCTGGTTTCTTTTCTCATTTTCGTTCATCATGGCCTCCCTTTTCTTAGCTTCATAACCTTTTGACTTTGCTAATATATCTTCTAGGAACGTAACCGTGCTTCAGCTCCTCGTCAACCAGATTGGCATCAGTTACTCCAATGCTCTCTCACTCAAGGCCATAGAAAAGGTCTCGAGTGAGAACGCCAGTATGCTTGAGGCACAGAGGCGCGCCGTCAAGAAGGCCCAAGAAGCCGAGACCAAAGCCAAAGCCGCAGAGGCCGAAGCGAGGCGCAACGAGAAGCGCGCTGAGGAGGCGGCCAAGGCCAAAAGTATATTCCTCGCAAATGTGTCGCACGAACTGCGGACGCCCCTCAACGGCGTGATTGGCAACTCAGAGCTGCTGAAAGACTCTCGTTTGTCCAAGGAGCAGTCGGAGATGGCTGATTCGATCCGGGTGTCTGCGGACTTATTGCTCACTGTCATCAATGACATCTTGGACTTCTCGAAGATGGAGGCTGACAAGATGAAGGTGAGTCCTTTAACTTTTCTTGGATTTGCAGATCCGCTACTCTCCGATTCGTCGCTTGTCTTGCAGTAAATATTTGCTGACCCTTCCCTCTACTAGCTGTACATCACCGCTTTCAATCCAGAAGAGATGGTCCGAGAAGTCGTTCGCGCTCAGTCCTATAGCAACCGAGAGAAGACAAAGAAACAGAATGTCTCTATTGTCCGCGACATCAATTTACCGCCCATGCTCATTTACGGAGACCCAATTCGTCTGCATCAAGTCCTCGGCAACCTCATATCAAACAGCCTCAAGTTCACTGAAGGCGGCTCGGTGACTATCGGCGCACGTCTCGACTCTGAGACTGCTGAGAAGGCGACACTGACTTTCTGGGTCAAAGACACTGGTATTGGAATCTCGCCGGAACAGAAGGCGAAGCTTTTCCAACCCTTCTCACAAGCCGATACGTCTACTGCCCGTAAATATGGTGGAAGTGGACTGGGCTTGTCTATCTGCAAATCTCTAATCGAAGTGATGATGAAGGGCAAGATCGAGTTGGAGAGCACGCAGAATGTCGGGACTACCGCCTGGTTCACAGTCACCTTTGACAAAGCCAAGGCCAATGCGACTCCCGGCGATCCACGTGCCGAGAGCCTGTCCAGAAGGGCTTCTGATCATGTCAATCGGGAGGCTTCGCCCAACCCGTACCTTGATTTGACCACGATTCCAAAGGATCAAATTCGCATCTGTAAGCAATTCTCAGGACTCTCCACTTCTTGTCTTACCAGCTTCTCGGGAGAACTTGGCTCACGAAACGATACACTAACACGAATTCACTAACAGGCATCGCGGAGGACAACGCTATAAACCAAAAAATTGCCATCCAATATGTCCAGAGACTAGGCTATCCACATGTCAAAGCCTACGATAACGGTCTGAAGGCCGTCGAGGGTCTGCGCCAGAAGGCTCTGGAGGGCGAGCCCTACCATGTAATCCTCATGGATGTCCAGATGCCGGTAATGGATGGGTACGACGCCACGAGGCTGATCCGCCAGGATCCGATCGAGGATGTGCGCAAGGTCTTGGTCATCGCCATGACGGCGAGCGCTATCCAAGGTGACCGAGAAAAGTGCCTGGCTGCAGGGATGAACGACTACCTTGCCAAGCCGGTGCGGTCGGACGTCCTGAAGAAGAAATTGGAAACTTATATTCAACCTCAAGACCAGGGCCATGACCGCAAGCTCAGCGAGGCTTCGGTCATCAGTCAGCCATCTGGGACCATGGCCCCGCCCGCATTGTCACCCCTGACAGGAGCTGGCCCTGAGGTCAACGGCGACGGCGGTGCCCCGACTCCAGTTCTCTCAGGTACAATTAGTCCCAAGAGTAGAGATGACCTGGCGCCATACCAACTTCCGGACGGCCAAATTCCTCAAAAACGGACCTCAAGCGACAACAGAATGTCGGATGCCGGCTCGGTGGAGAGTATGGGGGCTGGAGGTACTGCCAGTGGTAAAATTCGGAATAAGTTGACAAAGAATCGCAGCGGCAGCAGCGACGTGGGTGATAGCAAGGAGAGGCCCAAATCGGTGTTGAAGAAAAGGAACCCGCTACAGCGGGATGGTTCGATTGGTGCTCCTGATGGGGAGCATCAATAAGCGAGCATGCCGTAGGCAACGGCAGCTTCGAACGATTTGCACGAATAAGGGAAGGTTAGAGCGGGTCATCATTCACCGCAAACTTTTTTTTTGCACTCCAGAAAACGAAAGAGGTCGAGCTTTCGACTGGGTGAGGTGTTCGATGAGGTTGGGGATTTGATTTCTTATGGCACAGATTACCATTGCTCTACCGGATGACCAATACCCCTGTGTTTTTATTACGACTATTACGGGAGCTAAGCTTTTAAGTCAAAGTTCTTTAGTCGAAGCGTTACCCTGCTTCGTCAGGACAGAACGCACGCTTTTGGCAAGCGCTGCTAATTTGTTTGGGCTTTACTTTCCGGTCTCGAGGTATTACTGCATATTGGCCGCGTTTGCCAGCTCGGTGTTTTCGGTGGTGCCCATTGGCTTTGCATTGTTTGTGTGTTCGTCTGGCAGGTGTCAAGGGATAGGAGATACACGATCGAGATATGAGAATGCTTTACATGCTGCTTGCTGTAAGGTGAATGCTATTGTTCAGTTGTAGTTCCTGTGATGTTGGTGAAATAGGAAATAATAGGCAAAGAACGGTACGTCACTCGATGTGGCCCGTGCGCAGTGCAATGGGGTCCTGTTGGAGACGACCACCGGACCATCTCAACTCAACCGCTTCAGAATCAGGATACGACGTACTTGACGCTTGACCCAGACCTGACCGCTCCTGTGCAATTTCCTTTGAGCACTGCAAACTATTCGACATTCCGATGACAAGATAAATCACAGAGCCACCTGCCGCTATTGCATGCGACGGATGCTCTAAACGACCCCGCGACCTCCAGCCTCAACCCGCAATGGACTTTGGGCATCCTGACAGCGGGGCCGAAAGTCCCTTTGACGAAGGCGATGTCGGCACGAAGAAACCCAAGGCTCTCCCGGCCGACTTGCCGACTTCTCTTGATGACCGGCGCATGGTGAGAGAGCCGATTGCCGAGACAGAGATGTATGACGGATGGCAAGGTCCGTGATGTTACCCCCTATCCAATTTTGTCAGCTTGCGAACCTTTTTCGGACCCGCGACGGCTAACGTCTATGGTCCTGTAGGGCAGTCCCAGTTCTTGACCTCTCCCATCGTAGCGAAGCCGCTCAAGTTCAGCGAGCTCTCCTTGAACGACAAAAACTACGATGAGGACCTCACGCGAGGTGTATCCGACAGCGATACACGGCTCATGGAGATGCTGGCGGCACAGGCGGCACACTCCGCTGCCTCGGGACTCGAAGACGAGGACGCAATAGCGTCGAATGAGAAGACTTCCGACGCGGAGAAGAAAGAAATGTTGCAGAAAATTCTGAACATAGCCGCTAGTAACGGCAATGTGGATCAGGTCAACAAGATCTTATCGGGCAAGGCAAGAGACTACGTGGATATCAATGCCCAGGACGATGATGGGACACCGCCTCTGATTTACGCGAGTTGCTTTGTACGTGGAAACTCTTCAACAACGGGGACGTCCAGATTTATGTACTGATTCGGTCGCAGGGCCACGAGGCTGTGGTGGATGCGCTCATCAAAGCCGGAGTCGACGTTGACAAGCAGGATCGAAATTGCTGGAGCGCTCTCATGTGGGCTATGACAAATCGACACAAGGCCATCGCGAAGCTGTTGCTCGATAACGGAGCCTCTCAAGACGCCAAGACATCGTCTGGTCGCACCGCTGCCGATTTCCTTGCTCCTGACAGCGATATGTCCTTCTACCTGCACAGTAATGGATACAACATAGGAAGTGCTGGCATCGGCGACGATGATTTTTACCGGCCTGGATTCTCACAAGACAGATTCGAGGAAGAGCTGCTAGAGAGCGAGCTTAGACGGCGTATGATGATGGAGAGTGCGCGGGACCTGGAAGTAGATTTGGGTAACGTTGGTATAGACGACCAGCCAGAAGTATGTTCTCAGGCCCATTTGAATGTTTGACGAATTCTTGCTGACCCGGTCTAGCCCGTCGACGACTTTGAAGAACAGCAGGAATTCGACTGGACCAGGTGTCTGCATGACCAGATGTTTGTGTTCCAAGAGAGCGACCTGGAACGTATTTTGGATATCATTATCACCAACATGACGCCACAAAGATCAGCCGCGCAGAAACCCGTACCAGCAAACATGATTTTCTTGAGTGCCAGATATGCACATTACCATTCGAGTTCCGACTTGCTGGCTAAATTACTAATAATGGCCATGGACAAGATCAATGACGTTGTCGAATATCACCAATGGGACATGACGATTCTCGCATTCTGGGCCTCCAATGCGACGCTACTACTTCACTACCTCAAGAAAGACGCAGGTCTCGTCGAGGCGACCGTCCACTTCCAGGCTCAACTGGCCGAGCTCATCAACGAGATTTTCATTCTCATTGTGCGGGATGCTGAACGGCGGCTAGACAAGGTCCTAGATCCTGCGATGCTAGACCACGAGACCATACCAGGCTTCGAAGATATCACGTTCCAAAACGAATGGAAAATCTTCAAGACGAAGAAAAAGGTCAAAGAAGAGCCACCAGAGCGACGATATCGACCACCGTCACCCAAGCAGAGGGCTAAACCTGCACCCCGCAACGTCACCTCACTGCTCTCTTCCACTCTCTTCGTACTGGACTTGTACGACGTGCACTCCGTGATCACCGGGCAGATCGTGGCACAACTGCTTTATTGGCTTGGGGCTGAGCTTTTCAATCGGATAATGTCCAACAGGAAATACCTGGCTCGGACCAAAGCTATGCAGATACGCATGAACATTTCGGTTTTGGAGGATTGGGCTCGCACGAACAACAGGCAGCCCGAGCACTACGAGTCCGGTGAGATGCAGGCCCATGGCGAGACGACCATGGACGCTGCGAGGAAACATCTGGCACCCGTCATTCAGCTACTGCAATGGCTTCAGTGTTTCTCGTCGCTTGGCGTTGATGACCTTGAGGCCCTAGTGGACACACTTCAGCAACTGAAGGCGCTCACCCCTCAACAGCTAATACACGCCGCAAACCACTACCGCGCGGAAGTGGGTGAGAAAGGTCTTCCCAAGAGTGCGATGAAGTATCTAGTTGCGATACAAAAATCGACGGAGGCGCGGAAGGAGCAGGAAAGAAGTAATAGGAAGAGTCTAGCAGCGTCCATTAAATCTCCTGAGCGTAATGCCAGCCCCGGGGCCGAGAGCATACCCCCAACACCGCAACGAAACGACAGGTCCTCCAACGGGGGTGGCAGCGTTAGCGGCCGACCGCAGACGCCCATCGAGGAGGACGAGGAGGACGACGCGCCCGAGAATCTGCTCCTGGATCCCGCGTTCATGCTGCCCTTCACCCTACCCTCTGTGACGGACATGTTGGTCAGCTTTGGCGCGGGCTTTGGCGGCGTCAACCGCGAGCGCGAGAGGAAGTACATACCGACGGTACCCCCGGAATTCCTGGCGAAGCTGGAGTTGAATGGAGGCAACAGCAACAGGCGGCCACTGTTTGGTGAAAAGGACTGGGAGAACGAAGAGGTCTAGGTGTCTCGTCCTTTGGGCACTAGTTCAAGGAAGCTATGTTGAGGAAGTCGACATCACATTAGAAGGTTGAGGAGGTATAGTGCCAAGACGCTGTCCGTAGGATTAGTGAGGATGGATTTTTTCCAAGCATACCGAGCAAACCAGGCAGATAAGCATTGCGGATGACTCGACATGGTATTCTACAACCGTGCATGTCAAGTGATCATGTGTCTCGATGCTAGGTCAGCCTTCATAGGCATTCGTCTGTATGCAATATCACCATGAGTAAGCCCGTGTTGAATATCCTAGGATCTGCGCAATGAGACACAGTCTGTCCGGATCGATGGATAAGACTGACAGCTTCGGTTGCTTTCTAAGTCAAGTAAAGCCCTGGCCGGCCCCTTTGTGTGAGCTTTTTTGGTTGGTTTTTTTTTTTTTTTTTTTTGATCAAAAAGTTTTAAGTCTTATTCGTTTCTCATTACCAAGCAATTATCGGCCCTATCTGGTCTCATGCTAGACCTTTTCTTGGGATAGCAAGCATTTCTATAAGCTAAGTACTGGTCTCCATGAAAGCAAGCCCTGACGAACCCGACAACATTCAACTATGAACATTCCCGGGATTACGTAAAGTCACAAATGCCGCCTCTAATAAAAGAAGTACTCAAACCTCAGCAATTCCCAGCGTGGTTTAGCACATCCGCCGAGCAAAAAGACTTGACCATTTCAGCTCAAGGCTCAAGGGGCCGACATGTGGACGGTTCGAACCGTGCACGGGTAAGTAGCCGTAGCGTTGAAATGCCATGATGAAAGTGTATAAGTAGGCTCTGGGTCCGCTGGTCTGGCCCGGCCGCCCGGGCACCGACAGCACTTGCGGGACAAGGGCCTCCGAGGGAGCCCCGGGTTGGCCGTTCATAGGCCGATTCATCTCACGCCGTCTTATTTTAAGCGGGGTTTATTTCTCTTTTCTCCTCTTTTTTTCTTCTTTCTTCCTTTTCGCCTTGCACAAATTAGAACACACTTAAAGGAAAACCCTTGCAATGACTAGCCCAGCGTTACTTGCTTGCTAGATTGGTGTTTTTGGGCGAAATGTTATCATCGACACTTGTCGTTTTCCCGAGGCATGCGATTCCGAAAAGTGCCCACCCCGTGTGCCGAGGCGGAATGGGGGTTGAATTCGGTGCGACGTAAGACACCGAATGTTCAGCGGAGCAGCCATCGATACCACCTGCTTGAAGAGGCAGCTAGCTAGCTCAATAGCTATAGCCAGCTACATAGCATAATATAGCTCGCTTATCAGTACTCAGCAGTGGGAGTCTCCTAGGGCTTCGCTTCTAGAAGCCGTGGAAGCTTTCTTCCTTGGGACAACAAGCAGAGGGAGAATCAGGCCATGGCAGCAGGTTCACGGACACGGCATGAGCGGATGCCATGTATGCAAGGCCGGTAGTTGTCAAAGCAGCCTGGGACTCTGCGGTGTATCAGAAGGTTGCACAGATCGTGGCGGGCTATATGCCAAACCACGTCGTTTGTAAAAAAGAAATCCGTGCAGGGTGCCTTTTTTGGCTGTGACATGACTTTGACAAGGTCTCGATGTATGCGGATCCCATCACTGATGTCCACGTCGCCCAAGTGGAAGCCGGCTGTGTTGCCAAGCATGGCCATCTGTGTTTGCTCTGGTTGACGGTTCACCTGGGCGAAACGCCGGACCATGACGAGGCCTTCTAGCCCAAGTTCCAACGGTGAAGGTTCAATAGGTACCATAGTATTGCATCTTGAGCGAGCAGCGGGAAAGACCCGAGTTAGTTTCCCGCCTCCCTCTCCCGGGAAGGACGGCCGATTGGGCAGACACTGGCGGATGGCATTGACAGGTGGGGGCGAGGCCACGCACTAGACTCTGGTAGTGGACCCTTTGACTCTTTTAGATTGTAACCCGACAGGGCTCACGGAGGATCATCCTAGTGGCAGAATTCGACACGGGACCCGGGAGAAGTACGCAAGTGATGTACATAGTAAGTCATGTGCGGGACTCGATGGTCCGTTTCGTGAGGAGTCACGCAATTGTTCGATAGCAAAGACAAAGTTGGACGGGGTTGGCGCTGATCTGTCCCAGATGGGTCGATTGGCCTTTGCAAGGGATTCATTTTCAAACAGAAGGTTGAAGGGAGAAAAGTTGGGCAGCAAACTCAGTTGGCAACACGGGACTGTACAGTACATTTTTGGGGGGGTTGACTTGCTTCTGCTTCTCTTTTGAGATGACAGGTGTCTCAAAAGCCAGACGAACAGTGCGCTGGACCAGTGAGCGCGTGGTGTGTTGCACGGTTGAGACTTTGTGTCGTTGAGGATTGTAATGAGTCGTCATCTTCCATGCGTTTGTACACCAACATCAGGCGAACGTGTCACTTCGGCTTTCTCTGTTGCAATCATTGAAAAGTACACCGGGCACTATGTATAGTACAGCAAGTTTTTTTTCTAGTTTTTTTTTCTTTTTTTTTTTTTTCAGACGGGCCGAGTCCAATAGGGCGGTGAGAGTGGTTTGGGATATCACCGGCCTTGTCTATTAGTGCGTGCCCGATGATTTAGTCCCGGCTGATGTTGGAGGGTATATACCTAACAGATGGTGCTACAGGTACGTGGGTAAAAAGGGCAACAACCATGTTGAGGGCGTTGAAGAGGGAGGATCAAAGACAGCTGATGTCTTGATTTCTCCTTGGGTGGCTGTGGGCGAGAGAGGAAGGAGGGTGTGGAGTGTGGAGTGTGGAGCAGACTTGCGGACTTGGGACTGTAGATTGAATTTTGCCAAGTACAGGAATGAGACACGGCACGACGATGATGGGCCATGCTTATCTCTTACGGTGGAAAAGCTTGTCAGGCTTGTGTGGCTACCCTCTTTTTGTGCTTCCGTGCTGTGGTCAGGGTGCGGGCAGTGTACAACCCATGTACAGTACAGTACCTGCGAGAGTAGTACTCTGTCCTATGGGTACCTACCTGGGTACCTAAAGTACCTAGTGGCATGAGATAGGTCCGGATGTGATGGGATGGATTAGTTGAATATCAACTTGGTCCCTCCTCAGAGAGCCATCTCGGACGTTGATTTTTTTTTTATTTTTTTTTTCGAGAGTCTCTTTTATTCTTCTCGCTCTTCTTCTTCTTGTTTCCTCTCTCTTGGATTTCATGTTTTGGATTGTATGCTTGTGGACAATACCCGTCTACTTACTCCTACCTATTTCCTGCCCTGTGTCCTTCTCCCTTGGGAGAGGAGAATCCCTAGCAAACACAGCATCCCCACCAGACCAGATTTGGCCAGGGCTGGTCTTATTGTTGCACGAATTACCACCGCTTTTATATTGCTATCGAATTCCAGCAGCACTCATTGCGTTTGCGTTGTGTGCCGTGTGAAGAGAAGAAGAAAAAAAGCCCAATGGCCCCCTCACGATTCTACAGCTTACGGGGCAGGCCCAACCCGGGATCTGCTTCTTCAGTGTCCGTGTCTCTCCCATCACGGCACGTTCCTTCTGCCTCTGCCGACGACTCGATTCCGCAATTTGTCGCGTTCCGTTACGAGGAAACCATCCAGGCCGAACTTCCCATTCCCATCCCTCCTCCTCGCAATCCACTCCGCACCGCTCCTCGCCCTTGCCCCGCCACCACCATCGACTTTTCACCCGGGAAAAGCAACTCTGTCGCACCAGCTGCTGCACACCAGCACCAGCACCACATCACCGTGCCTCGACCTCCTCCTCCTCCGCCTCTTCCCCTGCCTCTCCCTTTGCATCTTGCCTCCAAGGACCTCCCCCATCAGCGCCAAAGCCAAGACAGCAGTCAGCATTCGCCCTCAACATCGTCAACAACCTGTGCCGACTGGAAGCGCGACTCGGCCTTGGGCACGCTGTCGTCCGTCTCGACCACCCTCCCCGACGACGACTATTACACCGACGACAACTACGTCAAGCTCCATCTGGAAGATCCTCCGCCCTCAAACAAGCACTCCACCCAAGACGGGTCGGCCCTGTCAGCACGGCCGCGTCCACGGGCCTCCACTGCCGCCTCCACTCCCGCCTCCACTGCTCGTGCATCCACTCGCAAGCACAACCAACTATACAATCCTACAAACACGCCCAACCCTCCGCGCATTTCTTGCCAGAGCCGCTGGTCCCTGACCGAATCTGAAGTTTCCGAGTCTGTGTCATTCAAGGAAAAGTCCACCACCAGAAGACTTATTCGGGGCTTGAGTCTCCGCATGACGCCGTCCATGAAGCGATCCAAGAAGCCAGTACCAGTACCGGTCGAGGTCGCACCGTCTGCCGTGGCCACGCCCATGCCACCACCACCAAGTACGCCGACATCCGCCGCCGCTCCACACGACCACATCCCCGACTCCCACCACTCCATTCAGGGTTCCCCAGCACCCCATTCTTGCTCCCAGCCTAATCTAGCAGACCCATCATGCCAAGAAATTGTCCATCATGACAGCCAATTTCCCAACTCGAGTCATCCTGGACCCCTATCGGACGAATCCTTGACTGCTTTTCCTTCCGCCTTTGCGCCCACCATCAACACCAACATCCCCCAGGGGAGTCTGGCAGACCTCGAGGACCTCAGCTTCTCCAATAGGGGCAGTGTCTACTTTGGAGCTACCCGCGCTCTGGGCGCACCCAATTCTCACTTCTACCCCGAATTCATGGAAAAGTTCACCGAGCCCCGCGCGGCGCCCAGCGCGCCCACTTCGCCCGTCGACGGCGCATCCGATCTCCGGCCTGCCACGAGCGATTCTAAGCGGCCTCGAACGCGTCAATCCAAGGATGCAACGATGCCAGAAATCCGTGTGATGTCGGAAGATACAGAGAGGGAATCCCAAAAGGTGAGATCGCTCTATGAATCCACCGATTTGGTTCACTGGGAAGATGGGGGCCCGGGGCGCCGATCGAGTGAGCTCCTCGAGTCTCCCGCCGAGGTTCCATCCGATGGGGAGGGCAACATCGCGTATGGTTTTCCTTCGGTATTTCGTTCTGCACACCTTTCTCCCAGACGTTGCTGACTCTGTTTTGCTGTGCCACAGAACCTCCGGGTCCAAAGAAAAGCGGAAAAGCGTGCGGGCTATGTATCTCTGTCCTACGTCACCAATGTCGGTCACTTCGCTGCCGTCGCCACGAGGTAATTATCATCGTCGCAACGAGTTCGAGCTTGCTGGCGGCATCGAGGACTGGCAAGATGTTCATGGACAAGACGTCGATCGCTATGGTTTCATCACAGTGGGAAACGAAAGACCAATGTCGAGGGCGAGCCACCCAGCGGAAACTCGTTCTCTACATGCATCCAGTGGAAGGCGAAACGGGCGCAACGTGTTGACTAAGAGATCTAAGGGGCCTCCGTTATCGCAAGGGCTTGCCAGGATACCAAGTAGGAAAGTTTCGGCACGATCGTTGAACACACAAGCTTCAGCCCTTTCAGCGACCTCACGACTCTCCGTGCGATCGGGCGTCAGGACCGCAGCAAATATGCTGCCACACAACAGAGATCGGAGGATAATAGACGCAGCTCCTGATATGCTCTCGCTTCCGCCTGGCCTGGCAGACATCAGCGATGAGCAGAGGTCAGCCCAGTCTCTCAAAGCGGCTCAGGAATTAGAATCAAGCAGGGCAGAGAAATGGAGGAAGATGGCCAAGATTGTCACGAACGTCAAAGACGCTAAAGGGACCAAGGTTGAGGCCCACAACCTCAAAAAGGACCTGCACATCAAGTTCGATACTGAAGACCTGGCGAAAAAAGTTGGGAAAAGTCCATCACAAAGCATCAAGCATCTGGAGATCCAAAGCATGGAAATCGAATTTGACACCAGAAACCCGAAGCTGATCGAGCGCACCTGGAAAGGGATACCGGATCGTTGGCGCTCTGCAGCGTGGTATTCATTCTTGTCGACCAGCGCCAAAAATGCGAACTCGAACGATACAGACGAGGGGCTTTTTGCCATCTTCCACAGACTGCAAGAAGAAAGTTCACCTGACGACCTTCAAATCGACCTGGACGTGCCTCGGACTATCAACAAGCACATCATGTTCCGGCGGAGATACCGAGGTGGACAACGGCTGCTCTTTCGAGTCTTGCACGCAATGTCGCTCCATTTTCCCGACATTGGCTACGTGCAAGGCATGGCGGCACTCGCGGCGTCATTGTTATGCTACTATGATGAGGAGCGGTGTTTTGTGATGTTGGTACGGTTATGGCAGTTCCGTGGGCTCGAGCGGCTTTATCAACAAGGTTTTGCTGGCCTCATGATTGCGTTGCAAGATCTTGAGAAATATTGGCTTCTCAAAAAGCCTCTTTCTCAGAAACTAGTAAGTCGAACCCGCTCTCGTTGCGTCGAAGCCGACTGCTGACTCGGCCCTGAAGAATGAACTAGGTATTGATCCCACGGCGTACGGCACGCGGTGGTATCTGACACTTTTTAACTTGTCTATACCATTTCACATCCAACTGCGGGTTTGGGATGTGTTCATGCTGCTTGGTGGCTCGCCAGCGAGTACGGAGTCTAGCTCCGGAAAGGACAAGCAGAAGACGAAGAAGAAGCATGTCGATCAAGATGAGGACTTGGCGTTCAATGGACTCGACATCCTCCATGCGACCGCCGCGGCTCTCATTGACATGCATAAAGACGTCATCCTCGACGCCGATTTCGAGAACGTTATGAAGAGCTTGACGGGCTTCCAGCACTTGAAAGACGAAAACCAATTCATACATACGGTGCAGGCGGAGTGGAACGAGCATAGGAAGAGGAAGAGGGGCTAGAATCCCATATCCGACCTTCTCAATACCAACGACCTCGAGTCTTCTAATGAGGATACGAGTAATACAGCCCCCGGTGAATCGAGTGGGGGGCCGAGATTCTCCATGCCAGGACTATCAGATCTATTCCCATCGTGGGGGAGCAAGGACTCGTGGAGCTCAAGGGGACGAAGCTAGGTACATGCCACACACGAGCTCAATTACTGGCTGTCCTCGCGCCCTTGCATGAGCCCTGAAGACCCGCGTTCGGACTTTATCACACGGCCCAGGCCGTTTTCTTTTTGTCAACAGCGACTTGTCTTCCATGCGGCGGAGGAGAGGACCAAGCACCGGACATCCGCTTATAATGGCTGTTTTTCTTGACGACGGACTGAAGAAAAATTCAATATACCCCCTGATTGTGTAGCGCAACAATACCCCCTCAGCAGATATAAATCTCGGAGCAGCATTCAAGAGTGCATGCTAGGTCTGTTTCAAATTTAATGCAACGTGCGGTGGTGCACATCAAATGCTACGACGTCTTGTTTCGGTGATGCTTTGCGTTCGGGAACTCCTATCGTGAGTGAGGTGATTGGGAACCTTGGGATCCTGATTTATTTCCCTGCCTGTAGAATGCCATGGATGAGGCACTGATTTGGGACTCCGTGTTTCTGAACTATGGATTCGGCCACTCAGCCCGCAGCGGATGTCGTCCATTGATTCGTAGTAGAGCCATTGATCGCACGTAGTATGCCAGTCCCGTCATGGTATGACTATGGCGTGGAGTACGTAGGTACCCAGGTACTTAGCAGGAGTGAGGCGACTCCCACGCCCTCAGGGCGCCTGGCAGCACATGACCTTAGGTTCATAATAGAAGCCCTCTGACTAGAGGCGTGCTTTCATGACTGTGCCTGACGCGAGATGAGGGATCCTTTTGGTGCTGGGGGATCTATGTACGGCGCTCTGACTCTTATGTCGTGACTGCAGGACTGGTCCACGGCCGTTCGCTGGGCAAGATACCTTTTCAAACTGTAGACTCACTATACAGATTCCATGCTTTCCCACGCCAGAATTTCTCCCCGCCTCGGAACGAGTGCTGAATCTTGTCCTTTGCCCTGGCAGCCATTCTCGCCTCGAAGGCCTCCTCAATGCTCTCCAGGTCACAATTACCAGTAAGCAAGCGTGGCAAATCTGCAGACTCTCGATTGGCGGTCAGTAAATGCCTAATACCGCGTGAACAAGAGGACCACCATGAGACATGAATACTCGCTCACTCTCAAGACCAGACCAAAAGGGGTACGAATGGACACCCAAGCAACATACCATGGTCAAGCACGTGCACCAGCTCAGTATATCCAGTGGATCCAGATTCTCCTTGAACTCGTCCGTCAATGGCGTCCGGCTCCACATGGACCAGCGCTCCAGATCAAGCAGCTTGCGATCCAGTTGGACGAGCTCTCGCACGCGGTTCTTGATCCCATCTGCGCCGACGAGAACCTGTCCCCGTGCGACCAAGCCATCGGTGAATTGGGCTTGCACCAGACCATTGTCTTCCACTTCATACAAGTCAAACTGTTTGTCGAAAATGATGGCGTCCTGCACCCCGCTGGAAAAGGAGCATCCGGAGCCAGGTTCTATCCAAAGGTATGTATACCCGAGTTCATGGGATCAACGGACTCAGGGTTGCCAAAGTCAAGCTGCCGGGCATCAACATATCGCGACGCAAATTGTTGTCTTTCCGGGTGCTGTCCGAGGAAGCAACCTTGCTCCGGAGCCGTGGTGACAAGACGGTTTCAAGGGCAGCCTGGTGCTCTCCTGGAGATGCGGAAAACAATGGCCTTGTTTCACGTGTGATCGTGCGTGACGTTCAAAAAGGCGGAACGGGACAGACCGAAGTCGCAAGCCTTGGGCAAGAGCAAGGCCAGCGACGCCGGCGCCTATGATCAGCACGGGGTGCTCAAATGGGGGCATCGCTGTTTTGGAACATGCGTGGACTCTGCGACGTAGGAATCGGAGGATGTCAAGTTCGGGAAGAGCCTACAGTGTAGGGTTGAGGTGTCGGGAGTGTTCAACAAACCATTGGTTGTGTATGTTAGACAACGCGTATGTACCTTCATACTACTCAGATGTGGCCATTAGATGCTAAACATTGTCGACAGGCAGCAATTCTTTGAGGTTTCCCAATATGCAATTCTGAGGTCACAGTGAGATACGGCCGCCGTTAAAGGCAGGAAGATACGCCGCGGGAAGCCTTTCCTACTCAGCCCAGCTTTGATTCTACTGTCGCCTCGACGAAGAGAACAGCCTGAGAACTATCCAGAGCTATTGATCACGCAGGTCCATTCTCCAAATAAAGGGTAGTCCTCTCGTTCAGAAATTGCGGTTATATCTTCTGGGCTTGCAAAGTAGTTCAAGACACCAATTCGTCACAATTAATTCATTCAAACAGGACTGAGAGCCTTTGAGGTACTCTTCGTCATTTGGCTTTTATCTATGTTATTGAGACGTTTTCGGATATAAAGGACGTTACGAAAGGCGCACTGGGTACAATTGATTGCATCTCATGTGCCAATGAGTTCTTGCTTTTCAATCTAGATTACAATGACCCCCCCCCTGTTCGTTCGTCCTCACGATACCTTTCTATCATTTTGGAAGCTTATATAGAGGTATTATTTTCTCCCAGTCCTCAAAGTTGTTGCTGCCAGGATCCAATTGGCCATACATACTACGTCGTCGCCCGATTGATACATACAAGCAACTCTTGTCATGACCGCGTTATCGGAAAAGCAGTAGGTGTTTGGAACAAGTGACGTATCGAGTGACAAATAAGGTACAGTTGCACAATTTAATAGTGCTATGATTTAGTAGATCACAACTTATCTTGGGTTGTGTTTGGGCGGTTGGTCCATCGACGATGCCACTCATTCTAAGCTACCAACAGTAGCAAGCATTCCCACCAGCGAAAGCCATTGCCCAGTCTAGAAGCGACTCTTTCCATCTATCATTCTAGGCATCGCAGTTTTAAAAATAGTGTATGGGGTCCGGCGACTGTTTGTGTTTGTCCCACGACATTTTATTCATTGCTTGTGGAGAGATGAGGCAAATGGTGTGTGGTATACATGGGTTATCAAGACCAAGAAAGCCGATGATGTATGTGTACTATGTATAATTGGAAGCAAGGGCCCCTGAACCTTAAAGAGACCGCGTTGCCCAGAGCGCCTGCCTAAAACAGACGACTTCTGGCAGAACAGCCAATAACAGCCAGTTCCCACTAATTTTGGCGCGGCACGGCCCGTGCCTTGTCTTCCCGTTTAGGAACGGGCTGTGGCTTGTGAAAAGCTGGTCTGTGCATTTCGCATGCAAAAAAGTCCACTGTACCGACTAGACGGTTCTGGAACACTCTGTGTATTCTTTCCCGACAACGGCTCCCAGATGTGAGTGCGCGCGTATTCTCCCTACGGAGCCCTACGGGCCCTACGGAACACAGCTCCAAAGCAAAAGTCCAATCTTGTTCGTATCAGTGTCGTAGTAGCTCCCACAATGTCGTTGCTTTCTGTATCGAGTGTTGTTTTGCGACGCTAGCAAACCCTAGGTCAAATCTATATGTCTGACTTCTGAAGTGATCAAGCAAGGCATTGACGAGTTCTCAAAAATACCAGCATATTCCAGTTTGGTAGCCGCAACGGCTTTCTCTCAAAACGCCCTGAGCCTGTCTGGGAGCGACCCCAACAAAGCCCAAAAAGTCGACCAAAATGGATGCGAGGATGGGGACATAACCGTGGCAAAGATGGGCAATGAGCGTCGCAACGAAGCTGTATCACTCCAAGGTTGCTGATGAAATCCTCTCTTGAGGTTGGCGTTACATCGCGTCCCAGAACAAGGTTCGACTTCGGCCGCGCGACTGCAAGCGTAACATCATAGTCACGTTTCATTTCGGGGGCACCATAGCACGGACGTTTTCTACTTGTATAAGCCCCTACCCATAGCACACAATATGTCAAAGCTTTGGGAATACCTCCATCACCGGCGGCACCTAATACTAAGTTGCGCGCTATCTTTTCACAAGATCTCTTGATCAAATGCTTATTATTCTTGGCATAACCTCCACCGCGCCCCCTCCCTTCCTCCTCTCAACAAAAACCTTGGTTCAACGGATTAGCAAGCGATGTCGCGTTACTTCCCATGGATTTGCCCCTATATAGAGTTGTTGGACCCCAAAAGTATCGCTAGGGCTCGGATCGCAGCCAACAACACCCTAGGGAGGGAAAGGAAAATTAAGGTTTGGAGTCCTTTGTCCCCTACATCATTTGATGGTCGATCCCTCCTATTGGGGTAGCTGGGCCGAACAGAACTGGCAATGCTTTCGTTACCTAGGTATTCGAAGCCATTCGGTACCGTAGTAAGTAAGTCATTGGGCACATGGGGGTTGTACCGCTTATTGTTCTTTTTTGTTTTTTTTTTCCTTAAAGAAAAAAACTTGATCCTCGTTTCCTCATTAGCTGGCTATTTTTGTTGCTTCTGTCTGAGACAGAAGATCTCCCGCATGCCACGCTAAGTCTGTCTGGCACAACGAATCGACATCGTGATCCATCTAACTCAACATTGTGTGGATCCAGCCTGTCAACATCGTGACCCATCTCGCGGCGAACGAACTATCGGGATGATCTTGGAAAAGACCGCCAGTGTGATTTTCTGAGGGGCTCTCAGACTCTGTGAACATTACCGTTTAGGCCTATGTGCCGAAAGACCCTTCTTCGGTGGCTGACAGCTCCGATCCCTACACTCGGACCGATCGTCGTTTTTCGGGTATCAAGGTTTGTGCGCATCATCAATTCACTTCAGAGGAACACTGGAACCCGAGTACGAGCGGTGCAGCACAGGAAACGATACACGGGTTAGGAGCAGTTATAATGGTCCTCTTGTTCCTTTTTTTTATTTGTAGAGGATATGCTGATGTGTAAGCATTGGTTTGTGGAATGTGTTGAATGTTTTCCATTTCCTGGTCATGCCGGGTATCTCGAGGTACAATGTAGTGACTACGCCTGAAAAAGCAGCAACGTTGAATCAAGGAAGACAAGTGATATCGGTGCACAACGTGTTGCGCTTTTCGTATTGTAGATAGTTGTCCTTTATCACATCTGAATCGCCTATCACACCAGCCGTGCGATACTGTGCTCAACATAGGCCACTCATACCCAACCCCCTCAAGCCCGGGTTGTCTTCCACCAGAGCTCGTTCTCATACGTCTCCCAAGTTTTATACGATCCATTCGTGAATTCCGTGACCATCCTATCCATGTGTATGCTCCCTGCCAGAGAAAGAAAAAGTATATACAATAGAATTGGAATCGAAATGAAGTTGGTACAGGACGAAGACGAGCGGGTCAAATTCGCCTACAAGAAAATTGGCAAATGTCAAAGACTTGTTCCAGAACCGAAAAAGTAACAAGCCCTTGAATCCCTAGGACCCGCCATGCATGGCAAGAAATGAAGTCTCCCTTCGAGAAGAAATAAAGAACTTAGGCCTTCGGCTGTGCCAAGATGGAGCTCGTACAGTGCGCCGACGAAGTGAAGAATGAAGAATGTTTGTAATCAGCCGAGGCTTTTTGACTGGACAAGTAAAGCGCGGGTGCTTCCGCGATGTCGTGTCGGTCGACCTGGCGGTCAAGAGGCCGCGCTAAATAAAATGTCGGTCTGCAACCCCTGAATTGGATATCATGGTGGTCAATGTCCCAAGGAAATATCCACACAATTTGCTCCTGTTGTATAAATTTTGTGCAAGAAAAAAAGGCCTGCGAGCCGGTTCCAGAATCTCCGGCCGCCACGTCGTCCTTCGTCCGTCAGGAATGAGTGGAGCTGCTCGAGGCCCTCTTGAGCTCCTGCAGAAAGTCAAGCGTTATTCATCTCCTCGTTCGCGCGGAGCTGCTGATCCTGCGCCCCCGGCTCGTTGTCGTCCTTCCGATGAATTCGGCGAGCCCTGTCGAGAATCCATTCGTCCCGGCGGGCCCCTGCCGTTGTCTGCCGCTTGGGCAGGTGGGTAATGAGCCGCTTGTGAAGTGTCGTCTGAAGAAAGTAAAGAGGATACCGAGTGCGCCGCATGGCGTGTCTGCACCGACGGCTGTGAAAAGGAAGAGGAATCTGCCGAGGTCCCTGCCGTTTCCCTGTTCCCGCCGCTGGGCCCCGTAGTGGTCATGGGCGACATCCCACGCACCGAGCCTATAGTCTCGGCCCGGCCTCGCCTGTAAGTTGTTGACGCATCGCTCGTCTGGCGTGAGTGACCCCTGCGCCGTCCCGGGGGAGGATTCGAGATTGTTGAGTCGGGACCCTGGGAGTACGGAGGGGATCGGAACCGCTGTTGTGTGTTAGGTGGAGGCGCGGCCTGTTGTGGTCCTGCCGCTTTTCTCTTCCGTGGCGATTCCCCTACTGATTGATGAGACCCACGTTAGCCCCCTATATCGTCTTTCTCTCCTGTCATGCTCGATTCTTGGGGTTGAACGAACCAGATGGTGTTGCCGGCTGATTGGAGCCGGACTGGCTAGACTGACTCGTAGGGGGCTGCCACATGTGGAAGTATATCGAAGGGGACTGTTGCTGCTCTTGCTGCTGCGCTGACGCAACACCCGGATGAGACTGTTGAGCCGCCGCCGCGGCCGCCGCGGCGCCCTGACTTGGAAGTACGTTGGTATTCAAGCTAGAAAGACCTGATCCAGCCGCCATCGAGCGACTGTTGGAGACTGGCACGGTGTACCCCCGGGCTCGCGGTGAACCCGGATAGCCCCCAACAAAGGTGCCGTGAACGCCCGGCGCAGACCCAGGAGTTGAGGGAACCCCTCCAGAGCCTGAATAATGACCATAAGCCTGCGGATGAGAGTCACGCCGGTGCTCTGGAGATGCCGGGCCGGGCAGAAGTTGTTGCGGGTGCAGTTGCTGCGCAAATTGCTGTGCCCAGTCCAAAGCAGCAGGAGGAAGATTCCCGCCACCCATGCCAGCGAAAATCATAGGCACTGCTGGTGGTGGGATTCCGCCCTGTAAGGAAGCTCGCAAAATTTCAAATTCGGTTTTCCGCTGTTCAAGACGGAAGCGCTCCTGGTTCGTGCGCTCTTCCTCCTGTCGCCTCTTCTCCTCCTCCGCCTTCGCGTGCAACCAGGCTCTCATGGCCTCTTCCGAGGTCTGCCAGCCCGGAGGCGGGGGAAGTTGTCCCATGTGGTGGCTCAGGGGATGTTGCTGCTGCTGCTGTTGACCCTGCGAGGCTGGCTGGGGAGGAGGTGGTGGTCCCTGTCCAAGTGATGGCCCAGGTGGTGGTGGTGGGTGTGATCCGGCTCCTGGAGGCAAAGGTTGACCAGAACTCATGGCTGCCGGAGGTGGCAGGCCACGGTACGAGCCGGACATAAGTTGACTTGGGGGACTACGACTTCGAGGAATGGATGGTAGAACCTTGTGCGAGGCTTCCTTAAACATCAACGGGGGAGAGGGTCGAGAAGTGTTTGGCGGCGTTGGGAGGTCATGGATCGACTTGTAGCCGTAGGGAACTGGCTTGGTGATGGTGAGCATCCTCGTCTACATGCGGGATCAAAGCGGGCTCCAAAAAAGAACGCGGGGAGAATGAAAACCAAAGGCAATGCTTGTGTGCAAGATGTAATATAAAAAAACAAAAAACGACCGGCAGGAAACCCCGGGTTGAGGCAAGAGGGCCAACAAGAACAGAATTGAAGCACCGAGGCTCCAGGGTGATATAGTGTGCGTGTGTGCGTGAGGGAAGACAACAAGAAAAGAAGGTGGTGTAATCAACCTTTTCAGCAAGAATGCTGGTGGTGGCTTAGTAAAGAGTAAGTGGCCAGGACGCAGGCGGGGCGTGTGGGCGATGAAACGTTGAAATGAGCTAGCCCAACCCTCATTTGGCCATCACCACGGGTAGGAATATAAGTATTCTCCAAGGAGGGAAAACGCCCTGTCTTTCTCGATTGTTTTCACAGGTCCAGACCCTTGGGGTGGAGCGGAGCCGCGTGAAAGGGCGATGTACGGGGCCTGACCCTGGCAGAGATCTGCTGGTCAAGGAGATTTGGCGAACCTGTAAATATGGAAGTGACCAAAGTGGGCTGCCCGGATAGCTTGGACGCAATAGAAGCGGATATTATTGGTGAAGGGTAAGGTGAGAATGCGCGAGTCCGAAGAAAACAAGAAGAAAGAACAGAATGGAATCCCGGAACCCCGAAATCCAGCCAAATAAGAGAGGACTGTTCCGTGCTGTTGGCAACAAAACAAGAGGACACCACCTTGCTTATTTCACTCGGCAACGGTCTGCAACAGATGAGATTGATGCCAGAGCTAGAGAGCTATCGAGCCTCCAGAAGGCTGGAAAGCGTTGACAGATCTTAGGGTTTTTGCGAATGACACGGACTTGGCTACGGCCCGCAGCACGGCACGGTTCAGCGAAACGCAACGAATATTTTCCAATAACGGTGGAGAAATGGACCAGTCGAGACTATGCCATATTGTTGTAAAAGAACGATCAGCTTGCACGAGAGCTCTGCCTCGATAGAGCAGGAGGTTGGTCAGCCCCCTGAGAAAGCTTGAGTCCACGGCCAGGTGCGGTGAGTGCAGTCGTTGAAGGAGGCGAGCCGATACTAGCGAATGCCGAGTCCAGAACTAGCAGAAAATTAGACTGTCACTGCGAACTACTCATGCTGCAGACGTTACACTGATACCCTCTGGGGTTGAGTTGTGGGAAGCAAAGCAGTCTGGCCATACCGACAGTCCTAGGTGTCGGATACACACTACAGCAGTAGGTGGCCGATGAACATCTTCCCGACCGAGCTTAGACCGTCTTGCGGACCGCCTAATGGGGAAGTATTCCACGTTCCGTATCACCTCTGAAGGTTTCCAGGGACGTGGGCACGCTATGGGGTACGCCATTTACGGGCAATATGCTCATGAGAAGCTTCCAAATCTCGCTGCCTGGGATTATGAAGGGTCAAGGCTACCGGTCCTCTGCGACCTTGACACGTTTCCTGGTTTGAAGGTCTTTTTGTCCACCTTTTGCCCCTTCGAGACTTCTGACAGGGGGATATGAGGGAGAAAGAAGGGGCAGGGGGCGTGCAAGATCCACCAGCTGGGGTAGGCTCCCCAGACGCAGACGCAGGGTAGATCTTTAGGCGAGCGGAACGAGAAACGGACCAGTTTTGGCGTTTCCAGTCGTGTGGGGGACAGTCAGGCACTGTACCTCACTTTGAACCTTGAAGCCCAGATGCAGCGTATAGGCCGCGTATTAATGCCAACGGGCTTCTTTCTTCTGCACAACCCCCAATGACAGCGGCGCACCGTTGATATTGAAAGAAGTAGCTACTATGCTCGTGTGCCATCGCGCATTGTAATAGTGAGAGCCGGCGCGCTTTGAACAATTGGGTTGAGTTCGATATTATCCCAGATGCGCAAATACGCGATGCAGGGCACCAACACATCGATCGTCTCCGATGAGCTCGGACAAGCTTGCATTTCGGGGCAGCAAAATCCTGTCCACTTACATATCGCGGCACAATGTCCGAAAGACGTTCGATAAGATTATAGGCGATCAAGCAACGAGGCGGGTGGCATGTGAAGTTAAAGTTTACGCCAAGAGTACCGGGGGAGTTGCGATGGTGACGACGGGAAATGGAGGTATAAAGCATCGAGATTGGGATCGAGACAGCGTCCAAAGGCCGCTTGGACGAACCGATGAGTGACAGTCGATTGCGAGCTTGGATCGGGGATGAGAAGGGTCCGGGCCCAGGTTCGGGCAACGGTTCCCCATTCCTTCTTGTCGGTGGCATCCAAATGTGACACTGTGGCCGAAATACATTTGGGAAGAGAGCAAGTTTGTCGAGGGCATCGGAAATTGGTGACGCTGACTGGGACACGGGGGGATTCGCAATGCCGGACACCCGGCCTCTAGATGGGGCCGCCTGTGCCTGGTATGGCTCAAAGGTTGGCGGCGGCCATGGCAGCCATGGTATTGCTGCTGGCGAAAAGTGTCGGGGTCGTCTTGTCTGTTCTGTTGAAGTCTCCGCTTTCCATCCCATGGCAGTGGCACCCTAGCCCTTGGGTGGGTTACCATAGTACTACGACACTACACACTGCTACTAGAGCATGTATGCACGTATCATCGTAGTAAAGTAAGAAGATGTCGGGCAGGACAGGATGAGAGTGGAGGATGATCGGGGCTAGCCAGGAATGGCAACATGATGAAACAGCGGCTCTCAGGTCTAGGCCGGGGCGCGACGGGCCAGAGCGACATTGTGGCTGGGGGTGCTGTGCGCGAGGCTCACCCAAAGCGGAAAAAGGATGATGTGGACTTGGACTGTTGGTGGAGTTGCAACTTGTGGAAGCCCTGCTGGAAATTAAACCGTGTCTGATGCAGTAGCCGCTCACTGTACGGTGTGTGCATGGGCATCTGCACCATCATTTTCGTGACAAACACGGCCCGTCACCCAGTCAGCCAGTACATGGTATGCTGTTGTTGTTGTTATTGTTCGTCGCAGCCAGGACCTGTTAGCCAAAGGTTGATGAGATGAGGTGAAATTGTGAAAGAGTACGGATCCAGGGCATGGCCACACTGACCACAGGCACGAGCGCAGGGATGCCTTGAGTGTGCGTTCTTCCGCAACGTCGTCCCTTCCAGTCGCGGTTTATCGTACCTGCCTGATTCAGGGTTTTGGCCTCATGGATTGGATTTGGGTCCTGTCCCAATCTGACAGAAGATCTCGACCAATTTGGCACACAACATACTAACTCAGCTACTACTACTCAGTATGCACACATAGTGCAATGAGTAAGGCAAAATGACTGGTGGACTTGGTGGACAGCGAGTGTACCTACTACGACCAGGACCAGGACCAGTACCAGACCTCAGTGCCATCTGCAGTATCGATGCCAAATTTCGAGCGACAATGCTCGTACATGGCAATTTCAATTAGTAGGGCGGAGTACATGCTATGGCAACAGCGATGGTATCGAGTACGTAGGTGCCGTGTACCCGAGTAATTTGCTTGTGCTGTTATACTAGTATTGGTACATAGTAGTGGCTTGTTCTTTCCCCTGTCATGCTGGACACTGACTCGAAGTTGGCAGGTTGGCAGGAACGACGGGCCCTTGGTGAGTCGATTCATGGTTCCTGTTCTTGAATGATCTTGGTCTTAGGGCTGAAAGAAGGCTTCCCAAACGACAGTACCCTACCCTCGCGCACGGTCCAGGCGATCCGCAGAGTGGGTAACTTCCGTTCCAGACCGGCTTCTCTGCCCTTGTGGATCCCGCTAAGGACTCCACCAAGCCCTGTACACCACACACCCTGACACCCCATGCATCCTTCCTATGCCAGTCACCGTGATTGATCTATGATATCGGGCATTGCCACCATGCACACCATGCCAACTCCTCATTCTTCTCAAATGTGATTAATCTTACGGATCCACCTCTATCAAGATGCGGCCACAGCCACCGCAAATGCACCGTACCGAGTACACACGGTATTATGTACAGTACAGTACAGTACAGTACAGTACAGTGCAGTACAGCATCTACCTTGGGTATGGTGAATATGTCTTGCTCAGCCTCCGACTACTGACAGACACCCTCATTTTCGGCTTCACCTTGCCACTGTGTAATCTTCAGCTCCAGGTGGCTGTCTGCACCCCCCTCCTTACGGAAAACGGACTCCGGCCAGATCCAGCCCCCTGTGTACTATGTGCCAGTCAGGCAATGTCGGATCTGACTGCTTTTGCTTTGACACCTCCGATTGGCCTGGTGCTACCATTGTATGTAATAATACCCACAGCCTCTATCCGACCTCATCACGGCATGGCCTCCTGTCCGTCTCCATGTCTGTGACCTGCAGCTGCCGGTACGGAGGACCTGCCTGTCATTCACCAGAGTCCGGCCTCCGGATCCGTATGCTGCTCTCAGGCCAATAACCGTTGCTGTTGAGGACCGGGAACAAGACGACAATGTGGCTGTTCGTGGGCCTGCTCCGCTTAGCTCTCGCCTACGCACCGCCCTGTTGGTGGCTTTCGCGGGATACTCCATCGACAGGACAGGAACCCCCCGTGCCGCCGTCACTGCACCCTGTCCAACATCAATCTGAAACCGCCTGCCATTTCTTACCATGCAAGATCCGCTGTGCTCTCTGACCCTGCCAACGGCCCAATCTCGCTGCTCTTCCCCGTTTTTTTGATTCTGCCGCGTCTCTGATGCCCCAATTGGCCATTCAACGTCGTGCATCTGACCCCCTCTGCTGATGCTTTGCCGCCGTTGCATGGTTGCAACTTGCAGTGGCAGCACCGCCTGCACCGCTACCAGCACCAGCAGCGCCTCATGAGCGAGCAGTAACCCTGAGCACATCCTTCCGCGTCGCGACCCATCTCATCCTCATTGCACTCGATAAACACCCACCGGCGTGGCTTGTGAACAGCATGGGCCATGCGCTGTGCGAGGAGCATGTGATATGGATCCAGTCCCAATACGACATCGGCAATCAAATCTACATCTTCCAGGCACTCTGCCTCTGGCTCAGCACCCCCCATCACATGTGCAGTCTTCGCAGAAGCTTTCAAAAAACTGCAGCGCTGGGTACCTAGCGCCCACTTCCCTTTCCGAAGGCTCTGGCTTGTTATTACCAGGCTTTGCAGCCAAGGAGGCTCTTAGGGTTGAGCTCGATGCTTATCCCCGATTACCACCTGGCAGCCTAGCTACCCGCTTTTGCTCGTCAAAGGCCGCGCCACACACAGACTTGACTGGCTCGTGGCCATACGAGTTTCCGCTTTGGGACAGGAAAGCTGCAAGTAGCAGCACCGGTAATTTAAGCGCGGCTGAACGCTCGGCTAAGTCCCATCTGAGCATGCCTCCGTGTGCAACAAAGCAACTTGGATGGCCAAGGACCGGTGGTATTCTGGGTCTGCTGTCTATACGGATTTTCGCTCCGTCTCCACAACGACGGTCTGACTTTGTGCGTCTTTAACCCACGCAGTCGACAGCCATGCTTCAAGGATGTCCGAGTCGGAGTGGTCCCAAGCCACAGGAACCACAGCAGCATGGCACATCCGGAGGATCACAATCACTAGGGACCTTGGTCTCACCCTGCGATACTTCAGAGGGACCGAGGCACCCTAGCATGCCCAAAGCCCGACAAAGTTGCCAACAAAGTTGCTAATTGCCTAAGAATCTCTATGGACACACAGGCTTTGTGCGCCTCCGATAAGACAGCTGGTAGCGTTACCAAGAGCCTCATTTTCGATGAGCTAGTACTACCGGACGTTCGAAGGTGACCCCATCGGCCTCCTTGGCTAGCCTATACTTGATGTCGAGTCTCGGTCATGTCCTGAGAAAGGATTCATCAAGTTGTGCAAGATTGGAGTGGTACAACACAAGCTCGTTACAAACCTGGTCTTGTCCGCGTCTTCTGCACCCTGGCCAGGACAGAAACAATTTTTGGCTAGGCCAAAGGCCTGCGGATGGAACTGCGGGTGGTGATTTACAAGCATAAATACAATCCAGGTGCATCGATCTGTCAGCGGGAACCATCTGAGCCCAACAGGCTGATCCTGCCGTGGGTCTCTCTTCTGGCGCGCATCCACGGACGGAGTCAACATTTATCGATCAGTCCATAGCTCATCTTATGACCCGTGAACTAATTCTAATGCTCGTGATTGCATGCAGAAGCTCTGCATTGAAGCAGCAGTAGCGGCAATACCAAGGTTGCATCTTTGACTGGTCGGCTCAAGACTAATAACAACAACACGCAAGCTGTCATGTGGTTGGGGCGCGGGACGCGACCACAACATGCCGCAGTCAGCATCGAGGGTCTCAGACCTCCCCACTTACCGACCTTGAAAGAAGGGTGGCAGACCAGAAGGAGTCATATATCCAGGCCATCTCAGATGACGAAGCGAGCAAGCCTAGTGGTCTTACTGCTATTTGAGGAGCGCTTGGCAACAACGCCAGCACCCAGCTGCGGGCGAAACGGTTGCAGGAAAAGAAAAGCCTTTTCACACACTCCCAATGCTAGCCCTACACATTTTCTCGCCTGACGCCGGACGGAGGACGCATGTTCTTAAATCAATCCTAGGTTCTCGTCATATTCTTCCGGGATCAATGGTGTGGAAGCCACTATTTGACCTAGATGGGCTGCCCTATAAATTCTATAGTTCGACCGCTGTCTGGAGCCATCCCCAGCAAGGCCATCGTCTTTGGCGCTACAATACAATTCCAGCTCTGCGGATGGCAGCCTGAATATACCAATAGAGGACCTCGCTTGGGCTGACAGACATACTGCTTGGTGTGTCCGAAGACACGTACGCGGTTGGTGTCGCTACTCGCGACGCAATCAGAACTCTCGACTAAACTAAATTACCCCCCCTACTTCCCTCTGCTGAATTTCCAATTGGGCTTCAGGAGTGACATCCGATGACTCAACAGCTGGATGTTTTCCCCGGTCTCATCAAACTTTACCTTCAGGACTTGGGTTGCCAATCATCTTCTTTTGCACGCGTACTTGCAGTAGCATCGGCCGGATGCTTCCGAGGCGACTTTCTGGTGACTTGCTCAAAACCTGACAAGTCACACGATAGAGCCCTCAAGGAATAGCGGAGGAAGGGGCACCCATGAGTATACAGAGTATATTGCCACCAGATCGAGGTAGTCAGCCTACTACTTTCAGTGCAGACAGAGGGTCCCTCGCCTCGCAAGCCTACTACCCTTGGTGGCCATGCCAGGAGCAGTATCACCGAGTCGCGATTGGTCGGTATCACTGGGATCCAGATAGGCTGACAGCGATTGCCTTTTCAACGCTTCCCACCAAGTCTTCCAGCCAACGCGTCAGCCATCAAATCCCAGTTTCAGTATATCATCATGCACTTGCACCAAGCCTCGTGGCAGCCATGTCTCAGCAAGGAGACGATAAAGGGTTCGTTCGAAGGTGTATTCGAGCACCTTTCCACCTATAAGATCCTGGGCGAAACTTCCCGCTGTGTCCACTTCAAGTTGCTTCTGCGACCGTCAAACAGCAGAGAGCAGAGAGGTTGCTGTTATATGGGGGTCGGGGAGCCATGAGGCCCTGGTGGCCTGGCAACTAACCGATAGTCCACTACGCACCTCTGACCGCTTTGAGATATGTGCTTTTTCTGGGCAGGCTCCTGGTGGTGGGATGGGAAAATTCAGTCCAAGACGTGCAACCTCTCTCGTGTGGCGTCTGTTTGCTGATGCGTGGTGCTTATTACTGGTTGCACGTGCTACGAATACCAGTCACGCGCATTTTTGCCATGTGTATCAGAACCCTTTCTGCATATAGAGGGATGGAGGGGATTCCGGCGGTCAGAACGTCGGGCCGACACCTTTTAACGTGGATCCCAATATCTACCTCATGCCCGTGATGTTGAACGGGCACTGCGAATTGTGTTAGCTCGCCGCAGACCGTCTGCCCGCCATGGGAAGTGGTTGCGTGAGAATGGTTTCCCCACAGACCTCCGGCAGATGAGCTGACTGGGGAGTATGATGGGCAATTCCCAGCCACGGCGAACAAATTAAGAAGACCAAGGGAAGTCATTCTCGTGTGCGACGATTTCGACGCCAGACGCCTGGCAGGCCTGGGTACCTAGATAGCCGGACATCACGGGGCCTACTTTTTTTCGGTCGTTTGTGGACCGTTTCTACACCCTAACCGCTGACCCTGATGAATGACGCTTTTTTCTTTGCTATGAGTGACTCCTGCTACTGGGGAATAATGAAGGAGCCGTTCGGACTCGGACTTTGAGACTGAGCCCCTGGATAGGCCGGAACGGGCATTATTTTTTGACCGGGTTGAGTCTGTGTCTCGCGCCAATTTGTCGCGTCGTTGCGGCTCTGCAGTGCTGAGACAGAGTGAAATCCAGAACACGCTGCTGATATCAGGGCAGTCCATGGTTATTTCGCACCCGCGTGGAACGCATGCTCAACCACGGTTTTACCACGGTCTGCCGTTGAGGAAAAAGCAGCTTCCCCCCGAAATGACACGGTGGGGAGAAGCAAGCAACCCGGCCACATGACACCCAACACGTGTAACTCTTCACTGTTTCAGATGAGTTTCTTTTTTCCTTTTGCTTTTTGTTTGGATGATGCTTTCTTCTTTGATTTAGAATGGCATGTTCTGACAGGAGTCTCAATCAACAGCGACCGCGGTATTCCCGCAGCGATCTACACGACTCGCCTCGCGAATACGCGCAGCCTCTTGACACCCCCGTCGGGTATCACGACCAGCTTGACGTGCGAGAACGGCCGGTCCTTGACCGCCGACACAAAGTCGTGCTCCTGGTCCGGCCCCGTCTTGCTCGCCCCAACCACCTCGATCCAGCCCTCGGCAGTGGCCTCGGGCTCGCCCTCGCCCTCCCACGCAATGGCCTCAACACGCACACTCTGCGGGAAATTCCCCCGAAAGTGCGCCGTGTCGACCACGAGCCTCTCCACGAAACCTGCTGCACCCAGGCGGATAATGGCCCAGTCCACGTGACCCTTTTCACGCGAGCGTTTCGTCTCCCACCCGTCGCCCATGTCCTTCCCGCGGCCGGGCAGCACGAGGTTGTCCTTGGTGCCAAAGTGCTGGTCACTGCAGGCCACGGCAACGCCGCCATTCTGGGCGGCCGCGAGGTCGAAGACGGCGGATGTGTCCTGGGGTAATACGGGCACGGCGTGGCCAAAGAGGCGGAAGCGCGCGATGCCACCGTCCGGATACATGTTGAGGCGCACGTGGGTGTAGCGCTGCGTGGTCGGGGAGGTGAGTTTCCAGCCGAAGCGCTGCGAGGGCCCGCATTCTTGGATGCCGAGGATGGGCTCCCACTGGCCTTTGGTGCCTTGCCAGGATAGGACTTCGTCATCGCCATCAGGGCGGAAGACGCCCTCGACAGAGATATGTGGTGCATGGTTGCCGTTGAAGAAGGCGGTGTCGACCTCGACGCCGGTCACAGTACCTGAGGCGACGCCTAGCCGGATTACGACCCAGTCGAACGGCGCGGGATTGTGTCGCCGTGTTTCCCAGCCTGTTGTAACAAGTTCAGTGAATGATGTCCTCGTATCGACAAGGGAAGAATACTATCAGGGCTGCCTGAGAAAATCATCGGCGATCTGGACAGTGAACGGGGAGGCAGAGGCACTGATGCAGCCCGATTCACTGGGTCCCAGAAATGAATGTGCCCAGGACAAACTTACCATCGTACCAAGCGCCAGTGTAGACCATCTTGCCTGGTTGACGGATGGGGGCCGTTGGAGTTAGCAAATTCGCAGCTTCGGCAAACCACTCATCCGAGAAGCCTAGGACCCTGCCGCCTAATGCGGCGGAGACGAGGTCTGTGAGGGTGTCAGTGACTCGTCGTATCCTTTAGTAGGCGTTCATCCAGCAACACAAACCTATACAACTGGACCGAAAGGTGTTATCGATGTCTTGAGAAGCCACCGACGTGGCTGAGACATTCTCCAGCTTGTACTCGATCTCGTCTGCCATGATGATTGCTGTTTTTGATCCGTATGCTCTTCAGAACCCAAAGAAGTAAAAGAGTGACGATTTGATGAGGTCAACATATACTCGAGAATTCTTTTCTTTGCAACATAGAGAGAGGCACGAGGTCGCGATAGGCCAAAGGCCAATGACAAGAGACAATCGAGTAAAAGATACGGAGCGGCTCCGGACCCGGCGACAGGGCGGAGGCGGCCGATTGCGCGCCGAGCCGGGTTTTCCCTTTGGTTCTTTTGGGGGGGGGGGGGAAGAGGATTGGAGTCTCCACTTCGACCGGATACCTAACCTGCCTACCACTTCCACTGAGTCAAGTAACGGCTACTTGACGCTGTACTTATCCCGTACATGGTACTGCGTACAATGGGAAGGCCTGCCTTGTAAAACATCTACCATACATGCTCTACAGAGCGGTCGCATAGCATATAGTCATGCCGGATCCTCAGCCATTTCACCATCATTTTCCACTAGTGCTGAGTATGCGCGGTGGTAGGGTCAGATAATACGTCAGCCTTTTTTTTGACAGAAAGGTAGGTAGTCTGGGTCGAAACCTACCATTGTAAGTTGAGTACAGTACAGTACATAGGAATGGACTGATTATCTCGATAATCCCGATCGAATCTAGGATCGCCCACTAAACCAGGATGGCCCATGGCCGCCCCCGCTTATCGCCTCTGGGGAAAACATGCAGGTGTGGCAGCCATGGGCCCCCAAAGGTCAAGTAATGCGGCGCCTCTCATAGGCCCAAAGCTGTCCACCTGGTTCCATTGCTCTCATCATCGACTTCAATGGCATCAGCGTCCAGCACATTGACGGCCAGGTTGCATGGTTTTCTTGTTATCAATGCAGTCCACCCCGTTGTGCCACATTGCTGAAATTTTGTTTGCTACCTGTATACCTAATAAAAGCCCGCCCTCAGCTTCGGAGGATCTACCCGGGGAAAACAGCATTGCGACCCCTCAGAGCATTCTTCCTCCACGTCACCCTGGTGATCGCCCGGGTCATATAAGACCCTCAGCTACAGCTTCTGCAGAGCTTTCTAGACCTCTAGTCTTCCAGCCTTCTCGCCTTTCTCGACTACCACTCTTGTATTAGTCCCTCGAGCCGTTGACGGCGTAAAATCACGAGCAAAGAAAAGGAAGAAGGGAAAGAAAAAGAAGAAAAGAAAAAAAAGAGAAAGAGAGGAACTTAATTGATTGTCCGAGTCGGCCTCAATCCATTCAAGATGGCTTCAGCAACAGGAATACCAGATCGCCGCCCCGAGGCTGGCGATTCGAACGGCGCTGGTGAATCACAGCCTCTGCTTGGCCAACCTGGAGACGTACTGCAGAAGCCTGACGAACCAATGTATAAGAATCTCTACGCCGGTATGTGAGCCTTGTCTTCTGTCTTTTGGGAGACGATGAGGAGCAGGAAACAGCAACAGCATTGCTTGCGTCAACCCTCCATGGCACCCCTCCTCCGCCCCAATCCTGCGCCCCAATCC
>JAPEVC010000212.1:0-61585 GCA_027946555.1 Gnomoniopsis sp. IMI 355080 | reverse complement strand
GGTTGATCGCTGGGAGTCATTATCTACTCTAGTGGTGGGAGGTGGCAACTTGGATTACCGTTTGCTGTAGAGATTTGCTTCTCCTGAGCAACATTGCATCTGTTTTGCTCTCAAAACAATATAAAACCGTTACTGCGGCATGCCTAAAAGACGATCTCCGTCCTCCTCCCAAGGCTCTCCAAAGTCCACTTCCGGAAGCATCAAATATGACTAAGGAAGAACCGCGAGTCAAGGATGGTCTCGAGTATCTTCTCGATAAAGTCCATTGATCAATGAATCATTACGATGGAGTCAACCTTGGAAAGACAGACTCGCCTATCTTGGGTTTGGGTCGAGCACCTGGGCACCTGGGTGGTGCTCAATGCTTACCTACGCATCGGAAACCTCAATTAATGCTACAGAATTGTAGTGCGGCACTAATCCGTCAGGTGGTGTGAGTTACTGAGCATAGATACCAAGTAGTTAGCACCCTCGCTTCGCGGCTGCGCTTCGGACTTAGACGAAGGCGCTACGACTATGCTCTTGCTGCTGTTACTCCATGTCCCACAGCTTCCATGAAAAACAGTTTCCAGCATGTATATTGCAGTATAGTCTGGAAATGTTCGTTTTAAGAGGCACACAAAAACAGTCGATGTCAACGCCAGCCTTCGGATACACACTACGAACTTGAATGTTCCCTCTCCATGATACCCACACACGTGACTGACCTTGGGAGCATTAGAGCAACACTTTCAGATACTAGCGTTGCACCGGCCTGACAAAACATCTTTTTTCCTGGCTGAGAATGTCCGCTAGAATGGTAGTAGTGAGGCTTATATCAAGGGACAATCGGTATCAGGAAGCACATGAAGACTACAGAAAGACTAGAAAGGTACCGAGCTCGGGACAAACTTCAGATTCTATTTCTTTTACTTTTTCCCCCCCCCCCCCAAAAAAACAGGAAGATACACGGGTCAAAGGTGGCTGCATGATTTCTTCTCTCACACCTAACAAGACGCCGGCATCAGTGTTGTCGTCCTTCCTCATTGCAAGACATTTTGCCAATAGGGACAACTTCTTCAAACCCTTTTCTTCTTCTATCTCTCTTCTTTTGTGCTTTCCCAAAACAAGTCACAAGATGAATTCCGCCACTGTCATAACGAAGTATCGGAATATCCTTGGCAAGATACCGCCTCTACCAATTCTTACCGAGAACTTATTGGTCCGACAACTACATGGATTGCCAGATCTGGAGCATTTCCACAGCTTCTTTGCTCGTCATCAGGAGCTGGCAGACACTGCTAATGCAATCGAGCACCTGACGGATACAAGAAATGGATCGTTAGTTCTAGGAATTTTTATTCAGAATCCAGACAAGAGTGAAGGCGGCATGATTGGCTTAGGAGGCGTCCGTGATGCTTCCAATCAAGGAACATGGCCGGTCTTCAGTTGGCATTTCATGCATCCGGGCTATAAGAATAACTTAAGCCTTCTAACGGAATTCACCAAAGCCTTTATGGAGTTCTGGTTGAATATTGCTGAAGAGGCTGGGGAGTTTGCCATCCAGGTCCCGGCTAGCTCCGTGGACTACCCTCAAGATGATGAGACTAGGGTAGCACCGAGGGTGCTTGCTTTGGCCTCTCTCGAGGACACCAACACCCAGCGCGCCCTAGCAGAAGCAGGTTTCGAGAAGTACCTTGTGGCTACTGGTAAAGACGGAGCGCCTGTGACTTATTGGCGATATATCGCGACCACAATTTCGCACTGGGCAAACCCGCCAGCCTCGAGACCTTCAAACCATGAGACTCACAGGGAACTTGAGCAATGTTCGAGGCAAAATAAGAAAGAGACATCTTGCAACGCTAACAATGCGAATGTCGCGCTCGACGTCAAGGTGACTGTTCCAGAAGAAGGCAAGACTTGTCGGCAGCCCTTGGAGTGGAAACCCAGTAACACAGAAATTACCACGGCGCTCTGGTTCATGTTGGCTGAGGATATCGAAAGTCATAAATTGGACGTGTTTCAACTGCCCGTTTGGTATGTCGAAGGCTACGTGCCACTTCTTTCGAAGCATTTTGGTATTTCACTTGAAAATAGACGAGGGGAGATATGGACTAGCTTCGAAACGTGTTTAAATGTACAGCGCGGGAACAAGGCCGCAGGTGTCAAGCACGTAAAGCAATCCGCTGGTGAAGAACCCGGCGCGGTCATGGCAGAGACATCCGCTAAAGCAGGTGGTCGATCTCGTCTTCCGGCTCAAGCCATTGATTGCTCCCGTCTTCCACCTCTTCGGGAACCATTCGGGCGTACTTTGCTCTGTGGAAGCAAGGCCCAAGCCCGCATGATGCAAGCAAGGCAGCATAGGAATCAAAGACCCTTGACGGTCACGGATGAGATGCCCTCTCAGGCCAGTCGTCTCTCTCGTCTGCCACCTCTTCGGCTGCCACCTGGGCGTCTTGGCCTCGAGGTGGCCAAATTGGCGGCCGCCCCTGAGAAGCAATGTTGAAGTATGATTTATACACAAGAAAATGTTGGGTTTTCTCTGTTAGGGTGAATGAAACCAAGCTTGAAGCATGGCTTACGTACAAAGATTTGGTGGAGAATTTCTCTGTCAAGATCAAGTCTATGCATTTGCGACCCGAGCTCTCCAAAACATTTTCCGAGATAATTTCTTATAGTTTTGCAAAGTGCCAATCAGCCTTCCCGCCGCGGCCCTCCCGTAGCCTTGCCGATAATCCCTGCGTCGATCTCTTCTGAACCCTGCAAGTGAAAAATGTGACACTACAGCCTCGCGGCCAGGCGCATATACACGTATTCCGCCACTTCCAACCAAACTGTAAGTAGTAAGCAGAAAGAGGATTTTTTCTCAGGACCACTATAATTCCTTCTATTTTTCTGAACCCCACCCACAAAGACATGTCATCGATGGCGTGGAACTGGCGCGCTCGGCTTCGTATTTCCGTATTCCGCCTGCGAGGAATGCAAATTCCATCAACAATGGCGCGGCACAACATTCCTTGTTTCCCTTTGTTCCCAATGCACGTGGCTGGAAACAAAGGAAAGCATGATTTATGGTCCATCGGATCGGAACGCGTCCTCTTGGCACCACACACAAGAGGCGGAAGGCCTGGACCTACGACGAAGGGTCGGAAGAGACACTGTTTCACCTCGGCAGCCTCCCAAGGATATGTCACTTGCATCATGGAACTTTTTGGTTTTACTCTTCACTTTGAGTTTTGGAGATGTACAGTACTCATTGCACGCATTTCGCCAAAATTAGAAGTAGAAATTATGTACAAACGCCAATCGATTTATTTCAATGACTCGCAAGAGAAGGGGACGAAGAGGGCCCGGCCAGTCCCTAATCGCCAACGAAAGTTAAAGTGTTTGTGGTGTTTGATGCATCCCGCCCCTGGTGTGGGGAAAGGATTGCACGCAAAATGCTCAAGTCTTGCCATCCCTAGTGATATTCTCAAAAATCCTCCTGGGCGGGCCTCCCGCAACCCTTCGTATGCCGGCATCACTTATCATGAGCTGGTAGTCGTCAATTGATGATGCTAATGAATGCAGTTGCCCAGTGCTTGCTTGCTTGAACACAGAAATGATTCATGTGGTACGCCTGTTCTCCGTCCCTAATCGGGTATGTTGACTGCCGCCAGCGCAATAGAATGGAAGCGTTCTAAGACCCCGCTGTCCAAAGCATGCAGGTCTCAAACAACAACGCTTAGGCAGAGACGGTGGCCTCGCCTAGGGGCGCAAGCACGTTGGCGGCGTACTCAGTGTCCACATTGCCGGCGGGGTAGTAGTTGCAGGTGCTCATGTAAGCGTCCATGCCGGACTCGAGAGTGCCAGCGGCGCACTTGGCAATGCCACAGCCGACAACGGTGGAGCCCACCCAAACGACCTGGGAGTAGTGGCCCCAAGCCTCGAAGTCGGTCATATCGGGCTCTGATCCGTAGGCGTTGGAGGGGTAGAGCTCGATCTCATTGTTGTACCAGTAGTCGCTGATGGACTGAGCCAGGAACTCGTTGATGGACAAGTTCTCGATATCAGTAGCGGCATACATGGCAATGTTCTGGCCGTAAGAGGGGAACTCATCATCCACACCAATGGTGCTGCGAGTATCAATGTTAGTATCAACTCTACAGTGTTTCCAGAGTGATGAGGGTAGTTGGGGGGCTTACACATCGTGCTCGAAAACACAGCCTTGGGACAGCTGCAGGGCAAAGCCGGCGAGCTTGTCACTGTAAGTGACGTCGGGAGCAGAGTTGTTGGCACGGTGGACGTTGTGGTGGTAGACAGCAAGACTGGCAAAGTCGGTGGCTGAGGCAGTGGAAGCTGCCGCAGAGCTTGAAGTTGTGGAGCTGCTGGTGGTTGTGGCCGCCGCAACCTGAACGTTGGGAGTCTCAGCTGCTGGGGCGGAAGAGGTGGTGGGGTCAACCGTGACAGTAACGACTTGAACCACAGGCGTGGGAACGGCTGGTGGAGTCGAGGACGTGGTTGTCGTGGCGTAAACGGTGTACTCGACGACACTGGTCACGACGTTGGTAACAACATCGACCACGTAATCGATCTCAGGCTCACGCTGGCGGAGAGGGCCGGCGATGGCGAGCGAAGCGCCGGAGAGAATCATCAGTGAAGACTTCATTTTGACGATTTGTGGGTGTAAAAGAATGCAAGGCCTGAATATGAACAGTTAGATGAGAGGGTCGTTTGTATGTATTTTCTTGCAAAGAGTGAATTTTGGGTTTGAACAAGGAGTGAATGAGACTACTAAATGAGTGCTCGTTAAAGAAAGAGAGGGGTGAAAAGAATGTAGTGTGATGATGAAACAAGTTTGACTGAGGCTGGGAGAAGGTGAACGAAGGGCAGAATGAGGGCATTTTGTATTCGGTGAGATGTTGGTAGGGGCGGGATGAGATAGCGCACAGGTCGCCCTCCTGCTACACGCTAAGAGTAGTTTCTAGCGAAGTTCTCGAAGCATTCCTTTAGAGCCAAGGTGAGAGTCGACAAGCGGGAGAGGCTTGTCTTTGTCGACATCCGCTAAGCCATGACGCGGCCTGGCGCCGAAGTTGGGCTTTGTTGAGGAATAAAAAAAAACCGCAGTACAAAGTGGACAAGAAATTGACGGGCGATATGAATAGTACAGTCACGTAATGACGGCGTTATGTACGTACCTTTTAGAATTTTGCTTTGACGATTCCTAGATAGGCTTGATGACTTCGTCGACAGGCCGCGCGGAGACAGTGCAAGATGCTGGACAGTTATACGTTGGAAGCAGCACTGCTGTTGATTGAAGATCCGTCTAGGATTGAGACTAGGGCGTGTCGAGTGATCGGTTTGGCAAGACTATTTGGTCGAACGAGCCACAGGGAGGATCGATATGTCGGACAGGATCGTGACTTGACGACGGCGGTTGAAGAAACACACAAAGATGTCGAACAATGGTACTGGACCGGTGGGTAGAGAATGGACAGCCGAACAAGCAGCAGCGATTGATGTGCAAGAAAATGAATGGATGGCTCAAAAAGATGGCCGTGTAGCAGCGAACTGAAGTCTCCGAGGATGAATATGCAGATGCGCTGTGGGAGGGAAGAAGAGGAGGGAAACGAAGGTCCTACATTCGGGTATGCACAGCAGGTAATAAGGTTTGCTGGAGGTGTGGAAACAAGTCGCATGTCTTTCCCAGACCTGGTATAACGACATCTCACTTTACCAGGGGTCGGGATCCTTGGTGGGTCGAGACTAGGGACGTTGCATGCAAGCTCATTCCACATCCTCAGGGGACAGGACACCTGGAGGGTCCTGGCCCCCAGTAGCCATGCCAGCCATTCCTTGGCCGCGAGGGACTATGCAGACAAACAGATCATACATATGCAACCCTATCTTACCGTCTGACGTTTCTACTACATACTAATACGTAGTATGTAAATTTGTGTAAATGCAACTCGACCCGGGCGGAAAAGCGGCCTTGCTCTGGGCGTATGTTGACAAGGCTTTCGTCACCTGGGTCTTGTTATTCATTCACCCCTCACCTTGCTTCACCATTATGGTGTTGCCTGGCAGCCTGCTTGGCTTGTCCCTTTGGCCCCCAGATATGCCGCTCTCCGGGTGAGGGGGGCCATTTGGTCTGAGGGTTGGCGGTCAAGCAAGCAAGTCGGGTACTTGGCGTCGCCTGCCACGGCATAAGGAACGGTAGGGGCTGTTCCCCCTTCGAATCCCAACTGCTATGGGTCTGATGGATCTGACGGAGATACCCTTAGCTTGTCATCAAAGCCATATGCCGGCATTGCCTGTTCACGGGGTCTGCCCCGAGCACCATGTCACTTGTTGTTTGCGGAAGGTCTTGGTCTGTTCGACACCGAGTGTTTGGGTTGACGAGGCCTATCACGACTGTCCACCTGAGATATTACTTGTCACTGACCATGATTTCATGGCAGTCAACACCCACCACCGATCTGCCAAGCCCGCATGAAAAGGTGGGCGTCTAGGTCAATCACTTCCTGTCGCGATCATCAGTGTGTGGCTCAAGCAAGGTTGTCCTTCTCGCAGGGCTGAGAGACCTGAGACCTGAGAACCACTGTAAGAGATCTAGACAGTGCTTTGGGAATCCTGACAGCTAGCTAGGCTCACTCCCGACATGCTTGTGTGAAGTAGGGTGACTGGTTGTGAGAGGATAATTGCAGCGTTTGAGAATCCAGTGCTGCCAGTATGGCGGGCGGCAGCATGGCAATGACATGAAGTTGAAATTAGCCCGTGTGCCCCTGCCTTAGCTCATGGCTGACCCTGGCTGACTTTGGGTTAACCCTGGCAGATCCCTGCCGGCTTCCCGGGATCACCTTTTAGCGCCGTACAGCAAGGCGCTGCAAGCACGGCGCGGCTCGCTGTTTCCCCATATTGCAGACCCTCGGACCCTCATCGTTTCTCACCGAGGATTGGCGGATTACTTGTCGGGACTTACTCCTGAAACAAAACTCATTTGCCTTCTGCGCAAGGCGAGGTCACCCCAACTTCCCAACTGCCATCCCATCTTTCTGCTCCGTCGATCGATCCCCATATCTTGTAATCTTGGGTGAACTGGTCAGCCTGGTCTGGACCTTGATTTAGAATGAAGACCGACCCAACAGCTGTCAGCTCTGCTTCAGTCTCAGTCCCGACTTTGCCGATTTCATTTCGAGAGATGAAATGCAGTCTTCTCTTGTCATTCCGCCAGTCCCCACATGCGTACGTAGGTCTTCAGGGGCTTAGCTTCTTCACCGTTGTACGTCGACGGGCTGAGTCTTGACGGCCTCTTCGTGCGATTCAAACGCTTTTCCGCGGGTTGGCCGGGCTTTGCACAGTCCACACCAGCTACACGCTGTGTCCGGCCCGAGGTTGGGAGGCTTGGGGGAAGGAGCTCCACGAGGCCTGGAATCGCCTGGAATCGCCATGATGGCCCGGGCGCGGTGAGCGGCGAGACCGTCAGCTAGCCACGCACTTTGCGAAGCCATAGCCTGGCGCTTGCTGCCGTCCACATAGGTCTTGGCGGACTGCCAACTCAATCCAGCCCGGTCGAATGAATTAGGCTGTCTGCTAAGCAGCTGCGGCCGAGGAGACGTGCATCTCCACAGCCTTTCTAATGATCAGCCCGAGATCTGCAGGAACAGAAACTCTCCCGGACGTGCAAGGGCTGAATCGCGGACCCGATTAACAACTCTAATTCTCATGTTACCGCTGCCAAGCCTGACACCTGATAGGCTGACAGGATGGTCAAGACGGCATTTCGTCAACTCCAACATGCTCCCCTTGAAACAGCCCAAGCCAGGCAAACGCCCATATACTACAGCTCCCTCCAAGCCACTACTTCAACAGCGGCCCACAGGAGTGTAGGGCATTTTCATCACAAAGAGACACAATCTCCGTCCCTGGATTGGCTGGACAGTCAATGCGCCGGTGTTTTACTTGCCGATGGGGTCTCAATACCGGGGTGGCGCCTGACTGTATCACCCGACCTTGTGCCCGGTTTGACAAAATACTATGGTATCGCTGCCACAGCGTCATCCCAGTGATGCTCTGGATGTCGACGTTATTCGACCATCAGCAAGCCTTGCTTAGACGTGGAGTATTTCGACTCTAGCCCTTGGTGGCAATGACCTAGGTCCTTGCTTACGTCGCCAACGAGTCCTCCCTTGCTGCAGTCGACTGCAGGCCTTGTTGGGTGTGCTAGAAACATGACATGCGGCCTTTTGTCAGGCCTTCTTCCCGTTGGGCTCGAAACGTACTCAGCTTCTATGCCCGTACCTCCGGACTATTGGAGTACACACGACCCTGTTGCCTTTCCGAGGTTGCCGAGAAGCGGTTATAGATTGGATACTTCACAAGATTGTATCGCGGGGTGCATCATGCAGTATGTTGGTGTCATATCGGAGAATCAACTGCCAGTGTCAGTCATGCTGTCAGACAGCGTGGCTACGGTTCGTCCCCAGACAGGCCGTATGTCCAAGACGAGACGTGACGAGATAAGGATACGCTGGACTTGTCCAACCGCGTATTCCACGGAACCGAGCCTGCACCACGGAAGCGTGGCGACAAAAACTGCGGAATCTCGATTGAAAAGTGTCGCACATGAATCCAACACGTTTTTGTTCGGGAGAGACAATCCCCAGACGTGGTACGAGGACCATCCGACATGCCGAACCGAGTGGTTTACGAGCAGGCTGACCTGGCTGGAAGCCAATATAGTAGCCATTATTTGCTGGTAGTCATTTGTCCTCAAATAGTGCTTATGCTTCACGTGGTACGGGTACGACAGGATGTGTCATCTTGACATATACGCCCTCAGTAACTCAGGTGCTGTTGAGTCCGAACCTGTGAACCTTGTGCATGAGAATCTTGGCCAGCCAACTGGTCCGTTTGGTCGCTAGATGACCGACGTTTCTAGACGCACTGTTCGAGTATTTTCCGACTCGGATTGATCTAGTAGAGCTACCCAATCGCACATATCAGATGTGCCTATTAGTCTGTGGTCTCTATGTATGCCGCAGACGGTTTGAATTTGGCAGAAGATTGTTCAAGTCCCCCGGGGGGTGGCACCATAGTGTGCTGTCACCGTTCTAAAAAACCGTCACGCGGATGGCGACATGCTCCCACCACCTGCTACATTCGTACAGAAGGGTCATATATGTCATATTTTGCTACTTCTATCTTGACAGTCAGCAGTGCAAGGGATCACAATTTGCCCAGCTGACAGACAGACACTAGAGGCTTCATCGTCACTGTTTCGTCTCGGATCCGTCCGGCAAGGCTTGACGCCGGGTTCTCTGAGGCTGACGGGGAAGTTTCAACTTGGATCCACATACGCTATTGAGGATATTCTCAATATGCTTGGCTGTCGTCGCGGAAATATCGCGCCGTGGCGCTTCGGAACCAGATATACTGAACCATCGATGTTCTTTGTGTAGTGAGGCGTCGGGCCCTTCCCGGCCGGCCGGTGGATCAACATGTATCACCGCCCACTCTCTGAGTGCGCTGCATCTCCATCGGGGCACCTTTCAAGAGGCACGTAGAGGCCACTAGCACATTCTGACTGCAGGGAGTCGCCGTGGCTGTTGATCTGCCCTCATTTGAAACGCCGACAATGTGGTTACACGACAGCATATGTATGAAGACAAACACAAAAGGTAGCCACCGGGCTGGCAGGCGACCGGCCTAATTCGGAATGTGCTCTCAGCACTAGGCCCTTGCGTTGTCTCGGAGACTGTGGCTTTCAACCCGCTACCTGGGCGCAAAACTAGCAAAGACCGCTCGGCTGTCTTGACCATGTACGTCGGAAGGAGACCATAGACGCTACAGTAGAGAAACTAGGGAAGACAAACCTAACATATACTTATCCAGGATGTATGACCCTCGCAATCAGGCTCAGTAGGCACGTGGAGTTATCTACAGTGCCATCAAGACTCTGAGCTCTCGCCGGCGATTCCTTGTGTTATGTGGACCAGGACTGGGATGCAAAGCGCACCACAAGCACATCAAGAGCTCAAGAACACGCAAGCACGCGAACATGGCGTGCAGAGGCATGCCTTCCGAATCTTCCGTTCGGGAGTGCGTTGCGGTCACCAGTGGGTCATCGGATCTCATAGCCTAACCGCTTTAAACAAAATAGCATGCCAAATGCCGAAGGTATACTGAGCCGCGCGGTCGTTTTCTTCTATTTTTTTCTCTCTCGCTCGGGTGATTGGAAAGCCTCTGGTCTTATTACGTCAAATCGGAAGCTGTACGTGCTTTGGGTGACGCAAGAGCTTAGACAGCTTGTGTCTGAGTGTCTCGCAGTATGGCTATTCGTTCCAGCAGCGCGATTCCGCCTGCCCTTGAAGCATATGATTCTCAAATTTTGGATTATTCCGTATTGGACATGGTTCATGCTCTGTACAGTCATTGTGTCCGACACACTTGGCCGTCTGTAAAGCTTTCCTATGCCTCTGAGCTGCAGGAATTGGATGTCGTAAGGACTGTATTGAAAAAGTGTTCATAGTTGGCTAAGAAAGAAAAGTCCTGGTTTCGAAGTCAGCTTCGAATCCAAATACATCAGAAAAAGAAATTGACAGTCTTCTCCGTTCTCCTACAAAAGCAGAATGTTAGAACAAGAAACTTGTATGAGTGCATGATGGTCACAAAGGTCTGAGTGGCACCCTGTCCAGATTGTGATTTCGAGATTCATTTGTTTTTCCTTTCTTGGTTTCATTCCTCGTCTAGCATTGTACACGATTTTGCTTTCACCTGGCCGTGCGACGCGGCACCAAGCACCCGCGTGCAATCTATGGCCAATTGACACATCGAGCATCCTCAGGCTACTCAGCCTGCCAAAACCGCAGGTTCACAGCTTTGGTCACCCTGTCGGGATTCAATTAATCCACTGTAAGCTTGGCGTCGTCGCGCTTGGCCGTTGGTTGGCGGGGAATGGGGACATGAGCATAGATCTGTGTTGGCCGCAGGTGTACGGGAATCTCGCCTGCTGCGTCGGGAATAGTCTTTTCGAGTTTCTGAATTTCATCCTGTTAGTATTGAAATATCACGTAGAGAGCATCGCGCAGGACGACAAGGGCTTACCAGGTTGTGGAAAACACATTTGTTCAGCCGCCACTCAGCGGGTCGACACTGCCATAGCTGGTGGTTGTTGTTATCCAGACACTCCCAGTGCTTCTTGAACTCCGCCAGACAGTGCGTGTTGACATCCTCGATACTGCGTGAATGACCGTCAGCGAATCTACCCTCGCATGTGATGAACACTCCGACCGGCCAAGTCTTGATATGCTGCTTCGTCTTGCGGCCTCCCCTTCGACGGCTCGGCTGGAATCTAAGCGACCACCACCAATGCAACTTATACGTACACGCTCCTCGCACACCTCGTCACCCTACGACCCTCCTTCAAACACTCAAACTGGCCCTTGCCGGGGTTCTCGGTCTTGCATTTCATGAAGTCATCGTTGTAATCCTTGCACCGGGCGCCGATAAAGAATGAGGCAGATAGCAGAGGAGCGGAGGTGGTGCCGAGCTCCTTGACCTTGGGAATCGAGTCGGGCAGAGGCGTGGTGTCAATGAGTACGTCTCGGTTGAACCTGTTTCAAGACATCAGTTCGGGCGTCAACTTTGGGGTGTTGAGGAGGCTCGTGGGGCCACTTCTAGCGAGAGGGAGTTTTTGGGGCCAATTGACTGACTGAGGTCTCCTTCCTGCCATCTTGGGAGTGTTTCAGGGCGAAAGACGATCTTGGTCCAGAGGAAAGGGCGATCTGAATATCTTGAGCCGCGGTTCGCAGCTTCAACGTGAGGTTGATTGGAATTGGTGTAATTGGTCGGGCAGGCTCGCGAGAATGACTAAGCACGCCTAGAGCTGGGAGAGCTTGCAGGGATCCAAAAGCTTGGACAATTTCCGACGGGAACGCTTTGCTCTTTGCTCTGCTCGACGCGCTTCGCAGGTCAACTTTGCGACAACCACAATCTTTGAGATTTTTCCTGCTCGACGGCTTTCCGCCACTATCTGGATTGCTCTGCAACATTCTCAGATACCCTCCTGTGCTCGTTTATTCAGGCTTCAACATTGGTGCATCAGCGTGTTTTGATACCCTTGTTTTGTTCAACACCTCGACAGCTACACCCACCAGCCTTCTCCTCCCTCTTCCTCTCCACAACCAACTGTCTTCTGCCAGATCAATCCACCTGCTTTGAATCTAGCAAACGCCCGTAATGTCACTGTTTGGAAAACCTGCTGGGGGAGCGTCTCTGTTCGGACAGACATCCTCCAACCCGTTTGGCGCCTCAACGACAAATACTCAGCAGCAGCAGCAGCAACAACAACAACAGCAACAACCGACGCAATCCCTTGGTCTCTTTGGTCAAAGCACGGCAAACACCAACAACAACAACAACAACCAGCAGCAGCAGCAACAGCAACAACAACAGCAGCAGCAGCAGCAAGCAGCCCCGCTAGGACAGTCGTTCTTGGGCCAGCAACAGAACAATCCAGCAGGAAGCCTGGGGTTTCAACCTGGTGCCTCCACTTACAGTGCGTTTGCTTCTGTTTACGAATCCCTTCACTGTCATAAGCCCTTCGCCTTTACTCATCAAGAAAGACATGTTCCTCGATCATGGAAGACTTAATTCCACGGCTTGACTAACAAAGATCTTCCAGATGACCAGATCATTCCCTCACGCATGTTAAGCCTTGCGAACAAGTGGAACCCCACATCCCCCGAGTCCGCCTTCAAGCACTACTTCTACAACAAGGTTCCCGAGGAGCACGTTCCTTTCTACGGCCCTGGCCCAAACGATGACCCTAAGGAGTGGGATGAGGCACTGCAACGCAAGCCCGGCCCTGGCATGATCCCCTCTCTGGCCTCCGGCTTTGAGGCTCTCGCACACCGACTAAAGACGCAGCGCGCTGTGATTGCCATCTTCAATCAGAAGCTCCACGAGATCAATAACTGCCTCGACGCCATCCTCAGCAAGCACGACCTGGATTGGAGTGTGAAGATGATTGAGTGTCGCCGAAAGCATGATGCGCTTCGCAGACGGACGCTAGTGCTGGCCAGAAAGTCCCAAGTTCTGCGCAATCGGGGTTACGCCCTCTCGGCGGATGAAGACGAGCTGCGTATCAAGCTCGAAACTATGGAGCGCACGGTGCAGGATCCCGCGGTCAATGCCCGGCTGGATGAGCTGTGGAGTCGACTGATATTCCTGCGAGAGCAGGCCCAGGTTTTGAAAGACGAGCTGGCCAAGAAGGGCCTAGGCGAGGAGCAGGTTATGGATAACGATATCGAAGTCAAGATCAAGAAAGTAAGTTGATCACTGTCTCATGAAGCCAGTGTCATAGCTGACAAGGATGTGTCCAGATCGTAGAGGACTACGACAAGCAATTGCAGCATTTGAAGAAGGAGTGCGACCTGATCAAGAAGGACTACGAGGACTGGGTAAAGGATCATCCGAACTTCAAGGAAGAGGTCTGAACTGGACAGGAGATTCCCAATACGATCGCAGACTACCTAACTAAAGTTGAGCATCCAAAGCTATGACCTTCACAAGGGTTCGAGTGGTGACGCCAATGAGGCTTTCGGCGGCTCTACACCAAGGCAATAGTTGGATGAGGCGCAACCAGAGTATGCGCCGAAGCATTGGACAGCCAGTGGAGGTCACCCTCTAACCACTCTAACCATAGCGAAGAGTAATGCTATCGAGGTCGGAGAAGTGGCGCGGCCTTTGGAGAGGAAGACAGGTCAGAGCAAACATCTGGGCCGTCCGTCCGTCCACTTGGGCCAACATGTCACAAATGTGGCTTGAAAATCTGCTTCGAGGTCTTACTCAAGAGTGGTAGAATGCCAACAGCAACATTGCAAGCCCAGTCAAATGCTCGCAGAGCGCTGGCATGGATGGCTCTAGTCTTCGAGGAGCAGCAGTGCTCACGGTAATCACATAATCAATAGTTGACCCTCAGCCTCGGTCAAGCGAACTTTGCAACGTGAATGGTTCCTTTTCAGAATCACGAAATAGTTTGCGTATGAGTACAAAGCGTACCTCGTTCTCATACTGCCGCGGGCAGCTTCCAAGCAACGAAGTCTTCCCTGATCTCCCGCTCGGTCACCTCCCTCGCACTCTTGAATCCGCTACGTCCCCTCTCGATCTCCATTCCACTGCCGTTCAAACTAGCCAGACTATCCCTCCGCATCACGCCACTATTACCACCCCGAAGGCTGGAGTCCTTGCTCGCTTCCCTCCTATGCATCGGTCTGTGATGGACACTCTCCACTGCCTTCACCGACATACCGCCGGCACTGCCAGGCCTCCCATCATTTCGCAGCGTGTTGACACTCTCCCCGCTGCCCTGCCGCACATGATACCTCCTACCGCCTGCCCCACCCGCACTGCCTTTCAGCGCGTCGCCCGGCCGCAGGAACTCATTTGGCTCGCCCGGACTGCTCTCACTATCCTCCCGCCTCAGCCCCTTCCGACTCGGGCCCCTAGGCGTCACATCCCCGGGCCCACTACCGTAAACCCCGTCCGGACCAAACCCATCACCACCCGCGAAAATGTCCTCGATGCACTCATCCGGGGGCAGCTCTCCCGGCTGGCAAGCCCAACTGGCTGCTAGCGCGCGCCGGTACATATCCTGCACCTCGTACAAGTCGCGGCCAGGACCTGCACTGCTCGTGAACTGCGCGCTGAGGTTCGCGCTGTCCTGCTCCGGGTGCGCATCCTGGAAGTGCTGGCCAAAGTCCTCGGCGGCCGGGTGGGTGCTGCTGCCGGTCATGCCGCCGATGCCGCCGAATACGGCGGCTGTCTTGAGCGGTGGCGCCGTGAAGGTGCGCTCGCCGTCTATTTGCACGACGAGCAGGGAGATTTTGAGGGTGGAGTTGATCTTGGCGTCGGTAAGCAAGTATCGCCGAATGACTCCCTCTTCGACGAGGTCATCGGGTTGCGCGGGCGCGGTGGCCTGGGTCTGGGCCTGGGCCTGGTCGATGGATTTGCGCGTGTCGATGGATTTGCGCAATGATTTGGGCGAGGAGGTTTCAGATGCGGAGGATGCTTTGCGCGCGTGGGGAGCGTTTTGTTGTTGTAGCTGCTGCTGCTGCTGCTGCGTAGTCTGGGGTGCGCTTCCACCACCCAATCCGCTGGGTCCGCGCATGCGAAAGCCATGATTCTCACGCACGATAGCCTCGCTCTCCTCGACATACTCAGATAGGTTGAGTGTCAGGCGGCCGAGGGTGATCTTCTCATCACGGCTGCCGGCGACAGACGGGCCGCCATGGATGGGTGGGAACTCCTGAATGACTTCGAAGTCGACAAGGCATTCGGACAGCGAGTTGTTCTTGTCGATAGCGATGCGTATGGGGATGAGCTTATTGTAGTTGTATTCAACGCGGTGGTTGGCGATGGGGGATTTGTGTGTGCGACCGCGATGCTCGCCGTGGATGCTGTGGGGGAGATGCCATTTTATGTGGGAGGCGCCGTTGACGAGGGGCACGTTGTTGAGGTCGTAGATCTTGGGAGCTATTAGTGTTGGGCCTCTCAATAGATATGATCAGGCAAGTCGAAGACTTTGTGAGTGAGTTCGCGTACTTTAAGATGGACTTCGAATTTTGGCTGGAGCGTTGGTCAGTCATGGCGCTTGAGATAGCAAATCAGTATGACCAAACACAACTTACTCTTCGAGCCTTGTTGACTAGCGGATTGAGCAAATTAAGACTCATGTTAGCCAAGTCGATGTGCAACGGTGATGACTGAGAAGCAATAGCATCTCCGATCTAGTCTTGGGTATGAGGAAACGATGTAGCCAAGACCAAGACGAACTCGTGCCAATGAGGCTGAGGAATGAATGAACGAAGTAGATAGGAAAGAGCAATCGACGTTGGTGTTAGCGGCCAGCCACAAACGACTTCTCATGTCAGCCAGAGGAGAGAAACGGGCCGGCTCGCTCAGGGAGTACAAAGAAGCAGACAGTGAGACATGAATCGCTGAGTATTGTCGATAAACGGTGTAGTAATCAAGGCTTACTGAGATGTGCCATCCTTATCTAGCTCACATGCAGACGATCAGTATCACTTGCATGAGGCTAAAGGTGCGTGATTCGCGAAGAGGCTGATTGAAGCCAGTCGAGGCCACGACGTTGAGTCGAGTCGCGTCGGGATGCTCGGCAGGCTGTTTCCGCCGTTCTAGCCGAGTGAAACAACGAAATGTTCCCGTTTCAAAGCCGCGGATATTCGGCGAGACATACGGCAGCAGCACTGATGTATTGAATGGTATTCGTAGCAATTGCTGGTCTGGGTACTTGTCAGCCCCTGATGAGGATCACTGATCGCGTGCGGTGAGATGAACTCGGTGTCCTTGAAATACAAGTGCCGGCTTGTATAAGTCAACTTTAGGTCACACAGCACATACTAATACTCTTGCAAATACAATGGGCTTGATGTCTGATTGAGAGGTGGAATACGAGGAAAACCAAGCCAGCAATTCAAGTTCATGTAGGGACGTAGGTAAGTATATTGAAAAGGAGATGGCCGAGATGTTCATGTCATCAAGAGACCCAAGTCTGGCAATGAACTGTGGGGGCCGCTTCGGCACCACTAGACACACTCTAGGGTGTGACTCTAGCTCATCTCAAATGACTAAAACTCATCGTGGCTTGGGATGTATCTGAACGAACGACTGTTCACATTATAAGCACCCACATATTTCACATGGAAATTTCCGCCCACCAAAATGGCCGCTCAAGACAGCCACAAGAAACGAAAAGATCCTCCAGGCAATCCGGGGCCCTCAAAACCCTCCACACATGATCATGGCGCCAGCAGCAACTCCGGCGGCCGTTTCCACAAACGCGCCAAGGTCTACGACGCGCGCACCATTCGCAGCCAACGAGCCGACGCTGCTCTCAGTGAGAATGGCGAGTTGGACCTACAGTCTTTCTTGTCCGCGAGGGAGTATGAGATCAATGCCCTGACAAATGGCATGCGTAATAGCAAGGCCGTCAATAATCGCCGCGCATTCCAGCAACTACCTAGGGGGCTGCGAAGACGCACGGCCTCGCACAATGTGAAGAAGCTGCCTAAACGACTGCGCAGTCGGGCGCAGAGGGAGAAAATACAAGATGAGACCCCGACGGTGGAGGCGAGGAGGCGTAAGCCAAAGACGACGAGGGGGAGAATCAGGGTGGAAATGGCCAAGAGACTAGGGGTATTGGCCGAGAAGAAGCGAAAACGAAGGCTGAAGGAGGCTAAGGAGCGGGCAAAGCAGATTGGCGTGGCGGACGGAGATGGCAACAGCAAGGAGAAGCGGGACCAGGTTTCAGCGGCCATAAAGCAGTTGATCGAAACGCGACCTGCAAGGCCAAAGATACGGCGGAATGTGCTGAATGATCCGCCTAAGCCGAAGGCCAAATTTCGAAAGCGCCAAATCAATAAGACTTGGCTACCTACACACATGTGGCATGTTAAGAGGGCCAAGATGACACCACCAAAAGAGCCATTGTGGAGGTTTGCTATCCCTCTTACACCAAATGAAAAGGTGTACAGGCCCACGCATCGAGCATCAAGCACAAAGGGAACCATCGTCTGGGATATGAGCTATATGAGCACCATAGGCCTCACTGGCCATGGATTGGGGATCGAGAGGACGCTGAGGTCCTTGGGCATGTCTCACGACAGCCTTTGGGATGGTCGCGGCCAAGCATGGAGAGAGGGTCGCCGGAAGTGGTCCGGTGTGCTGAGCAAGCAGCAGAACGACGGAAGACGCCAGATGGGGCCGGCCACAGTGTTCTGGAATCCAAGCGCCACAGTCCCACCTACCTCTGAGGACGCACCCGTCGAAAAGAGCAGGGATGAAAGGCAAGTCTACATCAGGTTGCATCCATCATGCTTCCTTGAAGTCTTCAACATCCTCGTCAAGCTCATAAAGAGGGAGTCCCCACGGCTTCATGTCGAAGATCTGCGTTTCGAAATTGGCAGCATTGAACTTACAGGGCCGGGTGCGACCGAAGCGCTACTGGGCATCATTCGACCATATCACAAGGATGCGAAGGAAGCCCATGCTGCGTTGTTCGAGTCGATGATAACAGGCAACGCGACTTCTCATCTTTCTACCGATTCTATTCTAGGATTCTCTGCACAAGACCCACGTCTTTGCTACCCACCACGAACAATCCAATACACCACCAACGACAAAATAATAACGCGGCCGGGCAAATCCGATTCGACAACAGCAGGCGCCCCTCCATCACCGTACCTCCTTTTCGATCGCGATGCACGCTTCAGAGCATCCCTTCATCCCTCCCAGAAATCGCTCAATCGCCGCAAGACCGACAAGGCTCCCGGAAATGCTCTAGAAGTCACTACTGCCGACCCTCCTTTTCCCATCATTCTCATCTCGTCTCGCACCCCGGTATCTTCTCAAGGCACCTGGACACTGCTTGCGCCATGGAAGTGCATCTTGCCCATCTGGTACAGCCTAGTCCACTACCCGCTCTCCTCCGGCGGCAATCCTCGGGTAGGCGGCCTAGACGAGCTACGACAGGTGACCTTTGAGCAAGGTCAGGCATGGTTCCCCGGCGACTTTCCCGGCACGGATGCTGGCGCCGAGTGGGAGCTTGAGCAGCGCCAGAAAAGGAAAGCTCATTGGGAAAAGAGGCCAAAGTCCAAGAGGGTGGAATGGAAGACGCTCGATCTGGGCGCCGGCCGGAAGGGCGAGGTTGGCATCGGTTGGGCTTGTGAGTTTGAGCGACTTTTCGGACTTCAGAAGGAACCAGAGGCGGAGAAAACGTCGCAGCCTGCGCACAAGGGGACCGATTCTGTATCAAAACCAAATACCAAGGAGAAAGAGCGCGGCGGTGACCAGGAAGGGAAAAATCCAATTCAAGGGCAACACGACAATGCTGCCGAAGCGACATCTGCAAAAGATTCCCACAAGACTGTTTCCCCTCATCCTCTGACACTCGTCCACCATCTCTCCAAATCAGCATTCAAAGCGCTTGCGGATCCGAAAACCACGGAGTCTCCGCCTCCTAACTCACTCGTCAGCGTCAAAATCTCATTTCCAGGCCGCGGAGTAGTCAAGCCCTGCGCTCGTGTCTACCGCCTTCCACGACGTGATACAGACTCTCCCGCACCGGTCTCTACCCAGCCAGAAGTCCCAGCTACCCAATCGCCTCCCAAAGCCGCCAGACTGCCAACGAACCTGCGTGAGCAGTGGCTTGCCAGACTTCCTGGCTCGGCCAGCCACAGGAACCCTTCATCCAACAAGTCCAATCACCCACTCCGGTTTCCGCCCGGCGCAGACCACGACACACAGAAGTTACTGCTCGCCAAAAGATTGATGACCGGCAACCTCCCTTTCCCACCAGAGAAGCCCTTGAATGGCAACGGGGACCACCCCCCTGTGCCCGACGAGGAGGATCTGATCGGTTATGTCACAAAGGGAGAGTTCAACCTTGCGGAGGGTAAAGGTGTCGCCATGGGTTCTGTCTCGGTCGAGAAAGTGCTCGATGCTCTACGGACAAGTAGTGGGGATGGAGGAGGATATGTATGTGTGGTCAGAGATGCCGGGGAGAGCATCGGATGGGTTGCTCGATGGGAGGTCATCTGAACTTCTTTCAAAATTAGAAACATTCATCACTCCATCCTGCCCAGATCCTGGTTCAGTATACCATATACATGAGACGTTGACTCTCACATGCCTTTTCGAATCTGACTATTCTTCTGTTCGCTTGCTTCCATTTTCTTCACTCTTCTGATACCTATCCTTGAAAAGGTCCTTGACTCAACACCAGCCAAAACCGGAAATTTGAGCACACCTGCAAACCTTTTTTATTTTCCACTCATTTTTTTTGGTTCGCAAAGGACAAAATAATTGCTCTTGCTGCTACATTATCTGCCCCGTCAACCTTTGCGACATACTGATTCGCGAGAGCATATTAAAGCAATGATATGCCCCTTCCCAGGTTTGCTGCTCTACAAATACAGACCACAGACCGTCTGTTTGTTGGGCCTCATCCGATGTGCACTGGTTACTTTGCACAACACCTCCATGCTGTTCGAGTTGCGGACAAAACATATTGTGGACTGGAGTTTCATTGGTAGGAATATGACGTTGGACCCGCCCAAGATTGGGAAATATATATCGCATGATGCATTGAGTCCTACAATGACCCTCGTATATACTTGTAGTACATGTTCAATTCTGTTCATCCTGAGGTGTTTGCCCAGTGCTGTTTTGTAAAATGTCCCAGCAAAAATGCTTCCCCAACTCCTATATGGTCCCAAAATCCCTATTACCGAGCCACCCGAACTCCTACAATATTTGTACATCTCCAGATAAAATCAGATTCCCCACAAAGCCATCATCGGCCCGTCGATTTCCTCAACTTGTTGCAGCTGTTTCTTCGCCCTAGCGGAGCTCGCTGGCATCGTAGCCGACGTGTCCAATCGTCTCCTCTTGGAGTCGGCTGTGGTGGCGGACTCGCTCTTTGGAACCCACAGTGCCATATGTGGGCCGTCCAACTCGCTGTCCCATGTCTCATGAGCAGCAAACGTTTCCATGTGACCTCCTCTTGACTTGAGGGTCTTTTGTTGTTCCAAGTGTCTCGCACGGTGGGCTGCCGTATCTCTCCTCAGCGCGTCCCTGTCGTAGCAGAAAGGCAGCTCCTCGGAGCTAATGGACATGGCACCAGAGTGTCGCCTCCTTGGGGAAGGGGGGAGCTCGTCCTCGCTGTGCTCGTCGTCGTCGCCTAGTACGGCGCAGTCCTCGTAGTAGTCACTGCTGTCGGAAAGAGACGACATGGCGAGGGAGGAGGGTCTGGAGAGCTCATTGACGCTGGTGAAGTGTGTGGAGATGGGCTTGAGGACTTGTGGTCCACGGCAGAAGGAGTTGTCGTCGAAGGGGCCGACGAAGAAGAAAGTGGAATCTTGTAGTCCGGCTTGTTGATGCATTTGATGTGCGTGATTGCTGGGCATAGTGATGATTGATAGTGATGGATCTGATTGGAGAGGTAGATATTTATGGTTTGTTTTGAACTTTTGTTGTTGTTACGGTGGAGTGAGTAGTTGTATAATGGTTATTGACTTTTTGATCTGATGGGAGGATGATTGTCTATGTGCATATATATCTACTTGGAATTGTGAACACTTGGAAATGGGCGCTTCTTAAAGGGTAGACGACATGTACGCAAACGGCATTACATGCACATGCAGCATAATTACATGTGGCCACTTGGTGTGCTTCATTTTCGTGTTGTGGGCTGATTGCAAAGAATCTAGAGAGCTCTAGGACGTCCCCGTGTCTTTGAATGGTGTGTGGCAAGCCAGAGATGCACCCCAGGTCTGGCCCACAATGACACTGCGATCAGGCGTGTCTGCGGTATGTTGATGGGCTCGTTGCCGCCAAAATCGTACGATCGGGAAACCCCGGATCGGCCGACTGCGACGAGGCCCCATTGTGGGGGAAGCCTGGGGTGTCAGGGTGTCTCCTCCCCAGTGCGGGCCGGGTGTATCCGCCCTGAATGGGCCCACATCATGTACTGCTGAAACTACTATCAAGTAAGTAAGTACCTGGAGTACATCAACCCTCGTTCGCATCATCACGTCGTAGCCAGCGCACAAGCTCAGTCTGAAATATCTCCGCAGTTGGTATTTGCTAAGGTGATGAAAGTAAGACTAAAAACAGCAAGCTATCCCATGCCAAGGCAAGATATGTTCTTCAGCAAGGAGCGTCCATGCTGACGAAGTTCCGAACAAGAAACAAAAGAAAGGAGGGTTTTGGAAAAAAAAAAAAAAAAAAAAAAAAAAAAAGGGGAGAGAATGTAGAAGGGACCCAATTCTCGAAGTCCCGAATGATCAGAGCTCTCACCGAGTGATCACTCTGGCCAAAAATCATACCACTGCCCAAACTCCAACGCGCCTTGATTCACGGAGCCTCGCGCAACTGTAGTCTGTGCCCATATCTTCCTGGGGGCTTTCTGCTTGCAACCAACGTTCATTACCACGAAAATATAGCGATAGAAATTCACTCTGCACAAAAACATGTGTTAGCATGGCAATAAATCTCTAAATCAGACCGCCTTGACTCTTCGGTGCTTACTGGGCCTCCAGTTCGTTCAATTGCGAACCTTGCGAAATTTGTGCGTTCGAATTTGACGTTTCTTTGGGGGCAGCTCGGCGTCTTCCACCTCGTACTTTCGCTTCTGGTATGCGTTCCGTCGGACAAGCTTCTCTGCATCATCCCAGGCGGTTTGCCAACTATAGGCCGAGCACTGAGACCTGATGTTGTACAGCGATGCCCGCACCACGCGGCTGGGTGGGATCTCGTCTTGAATAAGGTATTCCTCTTCAAGAAACGAGTTTCGGGAGAGGATCGGCAATTTGAAGCATTCCAGGAGTCTTTGGACATCAAAGACGAAGGTCCCCTCCCAATCAGCCCCATTGGTGTTGATGTATAGCATTTCGATCCCAGTGAAGCCCATGTGCTTGTACATCGCGGCGATTCGTCTCGCTTTCCCAAGGCTGGAGGTAGCTGACATTAAGGGGCTGAGATCACGGCAGGACCACTTCAGATGTCTCTGGAAGTGAACCTGGAAGGTTATGGGATTAACGTGAACACGCTCGTATCCTCGTGCGCGAGTGCCACCAGAGGGATGCTCGTCGTGAACAACTCGGTACTACCAATCAGTGTTAGCTATCTCGCAGCACAGCTCTGTAGAGGACAAAAGTGGCCACTGAATAAAAATTATTGATAAAAAAAGGAAGATTAATACTCACAAGCTTCCGAGGCAGGTTGTGGCCAACGCACAACGGCACCTGGATGCAAAAGTCTACCATGGGCCTGCCCTCGCAAAACCCACCGCTGCGCCTTCTGTTTTCGAAACCTTCAATCCAGCCCAGAACTGGCGACTTGTACTGGCGCTTCGACTCATAGAATTCTGGCTCAATCCAGACACTCCAGCTCCTTCCTTCAGCCCTGCGAACTTTCTCGCTAGCCTTGACCACCCATATCTTGGCGTCACTCTCCCACTGTTGGTGGGCTTGTTCCTGAAACCGAGACGCGTAGATGAAGTTGCGACTCAACTCCATGTCACGAGGAGGAAGGACCAAGGCCGTAGACGTCATGATGGTAAGTATGGAGAGGGCTGGGGGAGGGATTGGAGGTTTGCTAGTCTTGGGATTGTGACGATAGCAAGAGCTGGTCGGGGTTCTGGGCTTCAAGTTGAGACTTGCGAAGTTTGATGGTGTTGAGGCAAAGAAGGTTTTCGTGGCAGAAGCAGCTGATATGAGGCGCCGAGAAGAGGTTGTGATAATGGAGAGGCTTACTGAGTCCCGAAGAACGGCACTTTTGCACGTGGATTGAGAAGGGGAAGCTCGTCGAATCTGGAGATAGGTTGAAGAAGACTTTGATATCGGGTCTGAGCGAGACTGAGGTGATCTCCAGATATGGAAAGATCGATCTTCTGAGAGTATTGTGATAACCTACTTGGCTCTCAGTGAGAACGTAACGTCGATACTCGGATGATACCCAACTTGAAGAATAAATTTGGATATTGATGATCAAGAAGAAAGAAGTCTGCCTTTTCCGGTACCTCATGTTCGTAAGCCTCTCCTCTCATCATATTCCCCCGATCTAGCACCTGCGCACTTCTGAACTTCCTGATCAAAAATCAAGCGCTTGTGCAGCCAGGCTGAGAGACAGTCGACGTACTGAATCCGTATTCTCAGCCAGGTGCTCTGAGAGAGCTAATTTTGCCATTCTATGGATAGTCTGCAGACCTGTTGCGAATCAAGACTTCCTTACAAGGGCATTCCAGCCCCCCCGTTCTAGTGCTGAGCCTACTTGACTGAGGAGAAAAGAAGAAAAAAAGTCAAGGCCTTTCCCTGTGACGCCCGGGATCTAATCCTCCATGATGATAATTGAGAAAAGAATCGAGCGCATAATCCGCTTGAAAGTGGCGAGGTGGGTTTTGATGAGCCTTGCGAGCTCTCAGTCCAAAGCGTATCGGGAAACGAGCATCAAGATAGAAGCACGACCATCTTCAGACCAGTGTGATCGGCTTGGGCGCAATGTTGGCGAATGCATCCAAATGATCTTCGACTAGCACAAATACTCCAACGCGTCGAAAGGTAAGGCTCGGTCCCTCACTCTGCTGAAGAAGTATTCCCGACCATAGGCCCTTCCAGGTATACAAAGACGGTTGATTAACAATCTGAAGGGCATATACATCCCCAGATGCTGGTGGATATCCCATATCGAAAGCTGCAAAAGCGATATTCCCGGTATCGCTTTGGAGGCTACAAATAAAGTCGTCAAATATTGCACGTACAGTGCTTGTTTCTGCATGCTTAAAAGCCTTAGTCAAACGACGCCTGTGCGAGGCACGGTCTTTTGGGTCCTCTGGGGCCGAGACTGTCACAGTCTGGTACTTCCCTCTCAAGGTCAGATGGCCTCCTGTCAATCTACCAAACGCACTTTCTCCCATAAGCTGGAATTGGACATCTAGGAGTTCGATCTCTCCGTTCAATAGCTCAACTTCTCCCACAGGATGATCTTCGGTAGCGATCAAGGGCCAATGTGTCCTGCAACCCAGACTTGCCCAGGACCACGATGGCGCACGGTAAGTCGTGGACCGGGTTACAGGCATCGGCCGATTAGTAACACTCGAATTGATATACGGCTCCCCTGGATGGGATGGAGGCCAAGACCATTGAGCTACAATGAACACATTGACCCAGTCCGGTTTTGGTCGCCATAGAAGCCCTAGAGCGAGATCTTGCTCCCAGAGGCCAGCCAGATATCTTCCGACGTTACAATGCGAAGCTATATCTCTTGCCAGGCCTTCGGCTGCTGGGAGTTTGTCCGTGCCGTGCGTGAAATATCGACTGGAGTAGATTTGTACTGATGTATACCAAGTTTTGAAGGGCAAGTATTTGTCGTCTCGCTCAAAGGTAAGCGGCGTCGTGTGTCCCTTGGATTCTCCCCCTTCCATATTCAACAAACTCAATGACATATGCTCACCGCGCAGAATAGCTGAATCCGGCGAGGCAGAAGATTTGAAGTCATTGCCGTCCTTATCAGGCTTTTGTTGTTTGTTCGTGAGGCTTGCCAAATATTCTGTGTTAAAAAGGCTCATTAACGATGCATCGCCGGCTATGACAGCATCGTCTTCTGCGCACACATCCCACTCATCGAACTTGCACTCAAAATATAACCTTTCCGGGCAGACATATAGGATTCTTCGGGATAACAATCTTTCTTGCAGAGTCCATGCTCTAAAATTCCAGTATGTCAACTCTATGTCCATCTCGTTGTCGAGGCCGTCGTGGTGCAGCTGGAGGATGAGATGTCCATCAGAGATGCCACTCTCCGGATGGTAGTATGGGATCCGAGCACGTCTAAACGGCCTAGGGTATAGGAAACCATCGTGGCAAGACGTTGGTGCGGTTGGTACAATCGTGACAGCTGCGTTTTTGTAGATACTGGCCATCCTCGCGGCTTCTCGTTCCCAATCCTTCAACGAGTCCTGAACAATGCATAAGGCATCAATCCAGAGAAAATCGTAGCCGAGTGCTCGAGTCACCTTAACGGCATCTTGAAAGTTTCTTGGTAAGCTAAATATAGATCAGGAAAGTTAGTACGGCCAACGGTTCGGCACCGCGTTTGGAATCATCATACATGTTCATAGCTATTCCCCTTGCATGTTCCTCGAGAGTTGAAATTCTGGTGACCAACATAGGCTTTTCGGGGTTAGGTGGCCCCCAGCAGTGACTAAGGGCCAAGAATGGAAAAGGACCAGAGCCCATATCTGCGGTATGCTGGAGGGCGATTCCATCTCGAACATTTAGTAGACGGGTTGGTACAAATCCATTATCTCCAAGGGAGCATAAGGTGTGATTTTCCACACAATTACTCATGAAATCCAGCATCTTGGTTACCGACTTGGTCGATAAAGGGTTCTCCTCGGCAGGCGGACGGAGGCGTCGACGCAACGGATCGTGTATAGCGCTCGGCTTGTCTTGTTTGGGCGACACAAATGATTAGTCGGAGCCTCGACGCCAAGCACTTTCCTATCATAAGTACGTCTCACTCACGGTCATCATTGGAGTAGACAGAGAAATACAGTTCATTGGTCTGTGTTGGGTCCCCGTATACCAATTCGATTGCCAGGGAATATACTCCGTTGTCTGCCGATTTCTGTAGCTCCTCGCTCATGTCCTTATGGTAGCTTCGGGTGCGGAATCTCGCATTACGGAGCTGGAATCGCACCGGTCTCTCGAGGCTGCGTTCTGTCACGTCGAAGTACTCGCTTGTGAGCTTGATAAGCAGATCGCAGAATTCACAGCCTGCTTTTGCATTTCTCGCGAGCCGACTTAACCCGGGATAGAACTCCTCGACAAAAAACGGCACATCGATCTCGTCTTCGACAAGCTCTCTATAGTCAACAACTAGATTGGAACAAAGATCGCAAGCCATTGTTAATGCGTGTCGAGATTATGAAGAAAGAGACTCATTGAAGATGACTTGAGAGTAGGCCACAACAGTTGAGTGATCAAATACAAGAGATGACCTGGCACTGTGACAGAGTGGGGTGGTATTGCAGGTGAGAAGTGCCCTGTATATATTAGTCAGCCTACTTTGGAGCAAAGATGGCAAATGTAAAGGTCGAGATAGTCGAGTCTCGAGCGTGACTACAGCATGTTGGCCAGACTCAATGCCGAGCGCCACAGGTAATCTAGGACACAGACAGTACTTGACCGCGCAGTCAGCATTGCAATTATACTAATTTGACAGCCCTGGAGAGCATTGCATAGTATGGAAAATCCCGTACCTAGGGATAGATCCTACATGTCGAGCGACTACCTTCAACTGCACGACGTCCTACTCGGTCCGCCCTCTTTTGGTCTACTGCAGGCCACTGCCAGTTTGAAAGTGAGCCCACAACCATATTACCGCTCTTGCAACTTTCGTCGTCAATTCCGGATACGATCTGTCTCATCTGATCCTTTTGTCCCGGGCAAGTCGTGGAGAACGAGACGGGGAAACGAAGCGATTGATAGCCGCGGTCTTGTCTCTTGACAATCACTGATTCATGCCCAGGTGTGCGCCAGAGCCAGTCACCCCCCGAGGCAGGCAGTCAGTAACGTAGGCGGAGAACTTGACATTTGAAAGTCTTGAATTACACCCAACCGAACCATTGATAGTTTATGTACATATAATACACTCATCGTACAACCTCGACCACATCAAAGCTTTTGAGGCACCAGATCACCAGCGTCAGTATCAACGTCCCCCACGCCATCATCCTCACAAAAATGTCGTCATCTTCCCCGTCGTGGCTCAGGAATAAGTCCAGCACCTCCTTGGCGCCTTGTTTCTTCACATCGATCTCCTCATTTCCTATGCCCGTCAGAGGCATGAACAGTACCTGTCCACGGCACTCATGACTGAGAAGCAAGCCACACACCTTATTCACACCCTTAATGAACAGGCGCGGCCAGGCGGGCATTATCGCCCGCGATGCTTTTGGACTCAGTCCCATCCCCAAGCCTCTTGCGCGCCTCGGACAGATCGCCATAGCTTCGTTGCCGACTAAGCTGCAGACTGCGCAACATGTGGCTGGGACGCTTGCTGAGCGCAGGCTGGCCGGGCTTGCTTTCCTCAGACAAGGAGAATTCCCAGACCTGCGGCGCGACGAATGTTCCCATTACATCATTGGCGGCAGGTGCAGTCTTGCTCCACTTGGCGGAGTCTCCATCGCCAAAGGGTGCGTACGCGTCAGGAGCCATTGGCGCAAACTCGGTGACCACGTCGGTGGTGAGCTGGGCCATGTCGATGTCCTCGGACTCGGGCCAACCGGCGTTGCGAGCGTACACGCGACGGACGAGCTCAAGTTGCTGAAGGGCCAGGGCGGCGGCGTTCTCCTCGTCAAAGTCCATGAGCTCGGATGCGCCATCCTCAGCGCCGTTGTCGTCATGGCCAGACATGTTGAGGTCGAGAAGAGCGCGGAGGATTTCCTCGTGCACATCAAGGGCCTCAGCATAGCGCTTGTCAGCGACACAGAGGGCGGAGAGCAGGTTGTTCATGTCGACAGTCGCGGCATCCAGCAGGCCCCAGGTGCGGCGCAAGTTGTATGCAATGGACTCAGCCAGAGAGATGGCAGCGTCGCGCTTGCTGCGAATGAACAGAACCTCGACAAGTCGGCGGCCAAGGGCGATAACAGTCGTCGCGGACCAGTTGGACTGGATGATACGAGAATTCCAGAGCTGGGTAAGCAGCCACTCGAGATCCTCGTAATTCTTCTGCTGGCCCATGAGGCGAACCAAGCTGTTGAGCTCGGAAGCTTGAAGCTGGACAAGATCGATGTTCATCGTCTTGCAAGCAGTAAGGGTCTCGCGAAGAATGGTCTTGGAGAGCTCCAGCATGCGGCTCTGCATGTTGGCGTCCGCATTGACGGACTTTACGCCGAGACCAGCCAAGTAGAGCGACAGCTTGAACGCAAATGCAATGGTCTGCGCGTTCTTGAAGCCGTTCTGGGAGACCATGAATTGGTACCAGGCGGTGGAAATGTCAACAGCCTGGGCGTAGCTGCCCACGAGCAGAAGGGAATGGACTCTGGCGGTGATAGCAGTGCAGGTAATGAAGACCAGGTTGTCCTCGTGCAGACTCTGCTGGCCAAGTTCCTCAATGATGGCGATCAGGAAAGCGCGGGTGACAAGTGCCTCGGTCTTGATGGCGCCACCAAACTTCTCAACAAAGAGCTTGTAAAGTGACTCCTCAACAGCAAGAATCTGCTCCTGGTGCTGCTCCTTGTTGATCTTCAGGAAGACATAAAGGCGAGCACCGTCGAACAACTTTTGCTCAACAGATAGGCTCTTGCTGGCGATGGTAAGGCTGTAGCGGTCGTACAGAATACCCTCGGTGAGGAGATCGGTCATAATGTCAGAGAAAGTGACCTTGACCACCTTGCCCGCACTCATCTTGGCACTCTCGGCCTCAGAAGCACGGAGAGTCTCCTCGAAGGATGCGATGAACACCATGGAGCGACGATCAACGTTGTCTGTCAACTTCAGGGTTGAGGTCTTCTCGATAGCATCCGAGCCAGCAATCTTACCGCGAGCCACGACGTGGAAGCGGAGCTGCTTCAGGAGAGCCCATGCTTGAACAGAGAACCCGCAAGACAGGTAGGTCTTTGCAAGAGAGACACCACACTCATGCAGCTTGGTCGAGTCGACATTGGCAGTACCGGCGATGCAAGACTCGGAAAGGACCTCGACAACGGACGTGTCGAGCTTCTCCTGCGCCTGCTTACGGACCTCGACCTTGTCAGAGCGAGCCCAGACGCCCACAAGCGATGCCAAGCTAGCAAGAGTGGCCTTGTGGGCAACGCCATGCTGCGCCTTGTTGACCTCCAGTTGCTCCTTCCACAGGGTCTCGGCCTTCTTGGTCGACTCAACATCCCTCACAGCATCTTTAGCGGCACCGCCAGCTGCAGAGCCAGTGGCCTGGGTTGTCTGGATAGTGTACAAAAAGGCGAGATGGCGCTTGGCGGAGGCCAGCAGAGACACCTGGAAGGCGGACTTCTTGGTGTCGACAGCTTTGCCCTCACCAGCAGCAGCCTTCTGCTTCTCTGACTCAGCAACAAGTTCCTCGCAAATCTTAACAGCCTCCTGTTGATGCTGCACGTTGGTAGACTTCCGAGAGATGGCCACAAGAGCCATCGAAGCAGACATGGTGATATCAGCCTGCGCACCGTACACCTTGGTGCACGTCTCGCGGTATTGAACACTACATAATCAAGCGTTAGTATGACGGAAGTCTGTATTGAAGATCGAAACAGCAAATCTGGGACTTACGCAATCTTGCGGATCTCCTCAATGGGAACCTTGAGATGATTGTCGAGGACAAAGACGTAACGTTTGTAGATCGTCTGCACTAGCTCCTCGGACATGTTTGTCTCCTTGCCGCGAGTAGTGAAAGTGGCCCAAAGAGAAGCGTAGACTGGACGGATCTCCGTCCAGCGCTTCTGCTCGTAATAGATCTTTGTGAGGGCAATAGCTGCCGGTAGTGTCTCCTTGGAGATGGCACCACCAGCCTTATCTTTGTCCGTCTTGACAAGCTCAAGGTAGTATACATCAGCGCCCTTCAGGCGGTGCTGCACGCAGATGTCGCCCATGATATAGAGAGTCTTGATTGTCAGAGGGTTACGCGAGCCAAGAGAGGTCTTGTATCCCTCCAGGAGTTGTTGATATACAGCAAGGACCTTACCCCATTGCTGGCTCTGCTTGTGGAACTCGATCAGTTGGGTGGACGACTCGGTCACGAACTCATCCTGAATCTTCAGGCCGGAGCGCAGAGATGCCTGGAAGATGGCCACATATATCTTCTCAGCCTCCTCGGTTCGGTTTGTGTTTGTATAAGCAGTTGCCAAACGGCGAGTGAACCTGATAGTCTCCGCACGATAAGCCTTCGGGAAGCCATACGTGACAGAGCTACCCAGCTCAGGCCACAGCTGTTTCAGCAGTTGAGAGCAGACGTCGATGCACTCGGTCCACTTCTGCTTGCTAGCATAGAAGCTAGACAAGGTCTCGCATGTCTGGATTTGGCTCTCGATAGTGACGACTGCAACCTCCTTGGGCTTGGTGGCACCCTTCGATGGGGCGGTGGGAGCGGGCGCGGCAATAGCGGCCTGGATCACCTCATCAAGAATAGCGTCCGCCTCTTCGTCGTCGACATCCTCTTCTTCAACGTCAAGATCATTGTCGTGAGAAGTATCAATGACAGCAGCACCACCCCGGGCAGTGGCAGCGGCCTGGGTCTTGGCAGCCTCGGCTTCCTTCTTCTCGGTCTTCTCCTGGACAGCGCCCATGAGAGCCACAGCGGTGCCGACAGCGGCGGCGGAGCTCTGTTTACCAGAGCCCTTGAAGTATCCCCAGACGCTCTTGAAGACAGCGATAGCAGTGTCCAAGATTCCCATGGACTTCAGCTCCTCGCCGACCTCGTTCAATTGCTTGACTACACCCTCGGACTTGAACTCGGTCGTCTGTTGGTAGTCGAGCCACACGCCATGCAGAATGTTCTGTGCCTCGGCCTCGCGACCTTGGCGACGGAGGAACTTCGCATAGGCGAGCGAGATTTGGATCTTGCGCTCGTGAGCCTCAGAGATGGTTGTGGCCGATGTAGTTGTGTTGACAGAGCTGCGGCAGTACTCAACCAAACCACGCCACAGTGTGATGTAGAGCTCTTCGGCGTGAGTGAAGTCCTTCTTCTTTTCGTAGGTGTCCGCCATGCGGAGGGTAGCTTCGACTCGACGGATATCAAAGATATCCAGGCTGCGCTGGGCTGCCTCAAAAATGGGTTGCTCTAGAGTACAAAGTTAGAAATGTTTGAACGGAAGCCTCGCAGACTACATGTAAAAAGGGACAAGGTAGGTACTTACGATACTGAACAACCTCCTCATGTTTGGCACCCTTGTACAACACAGTCTGAAGCTTCTCGGCAGCCTTTGTTGCCTCGGCGGAAAATTGGCCGTTCTGAGCAATAGATGTCTTGTAGACCTCGCGGTATACATTCTCGGCTTTATCGGCCTCATTGATTGAAGTGTACAACTCGGCAAGCTCGTTGGTATACTTAGAAACGGCAGCGCTGTTACCACCAGAGCGTTGCTTCTCAGTGTCGACGACATACTTGAGCAACTCCTCGCGCTGAGTGACGGCTTCGTTTCGACCGGTGACCTTATCCTTGATCGAAGCAGAAATGTCAAGAGAAGCTGTCGCGCATGAGAGCGCGAGGTCGTTGGTACGTCCCAAAACACCCTGAGCGACCTTTGCAGCCTTGTAGAAATACTTGCTGGCCTCGGAAGGTGCAGAAATCTTCTCGTAGGACTTGGCTACATTGATGGAGCCTTGGAGCACTGCCCGGGAGTTTTCACCCAGGGCCTGCTGACGAACAGTGAGAGCCAAGAGATGCGACGAGTTGGCGTTGCTGGCCAGAGTCTGCTTGTCCCAGCACTTCTGCTCAAGACGCGCGAGCAGGGTCGAGTCAGGGAAGACACTCTTGAGCTCGCCGGCGACAAGCGGCGCCTGGACCTGGCCACCAGCAAAGAAGCTGGAAGCTTTGAAGTGGCCCAGCCAGTTGCGAGTAGCGTACTCGAGGAGTGCGTGCGTCTTGAAGCTGCTGTCAGCCTCGCGGCTGGTGATGGTATCAAGGCTGCTGTCCACGTTGCGGGTCACGCAAGTCTTGACGTAAAAGAGCAAACGAGCGGTGAGGTCCTTGTTGGCCTCTGAGGGTGCAAGGAGAGCATTCTCGGCGTCCTTGGTCTCGCGCTTGCTGAGCTCCAGCAGATGCAGACGGATAGTCTCGTTGCGGAAGCGGACAGTCTTGTCCTGGATGATGACAAGAGACCCGCAGGCCTTTTTGATATCCTCAACAATATCCGTCGAACGAGGCTGGTGCACACCCTTGGCGGTGTCTAGCTCCAGCAACGTCTGGATCTCTACAGTCGACAGCGGCCGCTTCGAAGCCAAGAGCCAGCTGATGATCAGACGAGCATCACCCTTGAGGGAAATGCTGCTGAGGTGGCGTGTGAGAAGCTCACCGGTCGTGCTTGGGAGCTCGTTGACCGTTGTGGTCACCTCCGTCACTGTCTTGGCCTTGGACAGCAGCTGAAGGGACATGTCAGTCCATGTGAGCGAACCCTTGCTGCGTTGAGCAATCTGCTCGGAGACGTCCTCGATCTCCTGCTTGGTACCCAGGCCACGGCTGACCAGCCAGGCACGAGCCATGTGCTTGCAATCAACCATGGTCCGCTGAGGGGTCATGGCAATTTGCCGAGTGGGCTTCGGCCATGGCTTAGAAAGAGGCCGAGTGAGCACGATGACTCTCACGTTGTGCCTGTTCTTCTGAGCGATGTCGTACAAATGCTCGTAGGCATCAAGCTTGGCAGCATCATCGCCTTCGAGACTGTCCAAGCCGTCAATCACGATAATGACGTTCTCCAGACCCTCCAGTGCAACCTCAAGAACGTGCCAGAGAGCATCCTCAGCGTCTTCGGTGCTGCTGGTATTGGTACCCAGCTCAGTCACATTAGCAAGGCAGCGGAAGAGCTGGACGTTGCCAACATTCTGCTCAAGAAGCTGCAGCAACAAAGTTTTCACGAGGGCAATCTGAGTAGCTTCGGCTGGAACTTGGCTATCCACAGAAGCCTGGATGACCTGAAACTCGTAGTGACCAACGCGCTTCTGAAGCCTCTCGAGCAGCCAGGTAAAAGCGTAGCTCTTGCCGGCGCCAGCCTCGGCGCTGATTGTGAGGACCTTGTCCTTCTTCTGACGAGCAAAGTCGAGAAGGGGCCGGTCGAGCCATTCACAGGTGAATTCGGAACGCGTATTGCGAGTGGCACGGCGGCCGGCCACAAGGCCCTGCAACATGTGATCCTGGGGGAGGAGCCATTGTCGGATGCTCTCGATGGAGACGTGGATATCTGTGGAGACAAATGGGCGGCGTCAGCTAAGGTTGTACTCAGGCAAACTATGTACACATGTACATATGTTGTTGAAGGATGGACCCGGGAAGAAGGGTGAAACAATTGGCGGAGCAGGGGGGATGCATGGAGGCAGATAAGCCTGCTGATTAAGCAAGGCTGTCAAACCCAACGTCGGTTGTCAACTTACCGGAGATTTCCGCCGAGTTCTCGAGCTGCCACGTCCACATCAGCTCGGAAATACGGTCCTTGTGGCTGATGATCGACTCCATGCGACCACCAAAGGTCACATTGAAGTCGACGGTGACACTCGCAGTGGACATGCCGCGGGAAGCCTTCCGAAAGACGAGGGTCATGTCGATGGACAGTCCTGCACGACATCACTAGTCAGCACATCAAGTCATTCTGTCTGGGGATCCATCATCAGGACGTACCAAGCATGTCGGCCAGCGACAAGCTAAGATACCTCCGAGCCTCCGAGATTGAGTACAGCAGGGCGATATTTTTCTTATAAAAGTCGAATGTAAGGCTGTACTCGTGGAAGATCCCGAAGGCACGTTCCAGAGCCTCGCCATTCTGGGGGCCAAGCTGTCGTAAGACAAGACGCGTTAGCAAAGCTGAGCTGTTCATGCATATCTGCTGGCAGTCTGCAGGTTATCTGTGGGACATGATTCGATATCATGCGGGGGAAGGAAGACGGTGACCCACCAGGAGAAGAAGCTGGATAGAGGCGCAGATGAGCTCCACGGCCTCCTTAGAGGAGGGGATAAAGGTCTCGTCTGTGACCTCGAACAGGGCAAGCTTCTTGGCGAAGTCCTCGGCCCATTTCAGGATTTTGTCCCAGCGACTGCCTCTGGCGGGCATGCGCTTGAGCCGCTCGTTCGAGATGAAGATGAGCAGGAACTCGCTCGACACACCCTCTGCCAAGTTTGCCTCTTTTGAACCCTTGAGCTCGGCCTCGAGCTTGGGCCTGAAAGTGAACACCGCATCAGTCACAATGTGGTTGCCGCGGGGAGCAATCGACCTCCGGTTCATGCTGTCCCGAGAAGTGGGTGGGCTAGGAGAAACGGCGCGGCTCATGACGGCAGACTTGGCTCTGTCGAGCACGTTAGTCCGGTTCTGGTGGCTGTCGTCCGCGGCGATGGTGGAACCAGATGCTGCCGACGAGGCGGAGACGTCGCGGTTCTGGGTCGTGGAGCGAGACATCTGCGGCTTCTTGAGGATATCCCTGGAGACAATGGAGGGGGCGTCGGTAGTGGTGACGATGCGAGGAATACTATTAGGTTGAGGTTCGACGGAAGCAGAGCGAGAAGAACCGGACTTGTCGTGCTTAGTCCGTCTAAAGTGATTAATAAAACTCATATCAATAGACTTAAGAGATTCGCGGGAGGCGAGGTGCTTGAGAGAAGAGGTGCCGTGGGCTGATGAATTGCTCGAGACACTGCTAGCTGTTGACAACAGAAAGACACAAGAGTTGTCAGTACATAAAGTTTCTGAGCTGGCGCAGGCATATATGGGGACTGGAGACGTGTGTTTCCCAAGGGTCCTGGTCCGCACGCGCACTTACCGTCGTCTTCGGGGCGCAGGCCGATGGCTCCCAGGGCTTCGCCGAGCCCCTTCTTCACTTTACTTTCCTTTTTCTTGCCGCGGAGAGAGAAAAAGTGGTGATGAGACGCTTCTTTCGTATCCTTGCGCGCCATAGTGCTGGTCAAAGCTTCTTTCGGTGGAGCTCAGATACTCACCGCTTCTGTTCGAATTAGGAAGTGAGGACTGTCGAAGTGGATTCAAGTCAGGGGCGCTGTCTAAAGCACGAGTCGCAATACGAGAAGCAAATGAGACGAGGTTGAATGATTGTACGAAGAAAAGTTGTTGTCTGCTGTTTTTCGCTGCTCTCTTCACGACGAATAGGCCCTGGAGCTCTTGCTGTATTTATAACAGATTCCCTACCACGATGGAACGGTCTTCGTACAAAGTTACTCCACCCTCCAAGCTGAATCTATTCCCACATGGTCGATTCTAATTTAATTGCCCCTGATTCCGACTTTAGCTGAAGCCAGAGTTTCCGTTGGTAGACAGTGTAGGAAAGATACATGGCAGTTCACAGACCACTCGATATTTCTCATCGACAGCTACTATGCATGCAACAGCTCTCCGGGCCTCCGGGATCTCCCTTGCATACACATATCAAAGAATTTTCCGCCTAATTCTCAGAGTCCACTCGAAGGTCTTCCTGGAGATTCTAGAAGCTGGAAGTGCTTCCGCGTGGCTAGGTTTGTGGGGAGAGCCACAGGCGTTCGTACAGGACAGTGGGGGACCCTGATGCGGAAGTATCCACGTCTGCTGTTTCAGGGGTCGCATCTGAGATGCATGGGTGCTTTTGCCTCAGACTTGCTCGCCTGCTGATAGATATCCACTGCAAGTCTAGCCAGCCTATACATCAATGTGAGTTGCTGGTTTATAAATAGGCAGGGTAGAGACGAAGAATCTGAGGTGAAAACGCCCACTATCAATTTTACAAAATTGATTCAAGCCAACTTTGCGTGATCCGCAACAAGCTGTATGTGACTCTAGGATTTCTCTAGCGACTGGACGACGTGGCGTGTCGAGTTTAATTCTGGACCCTGCGGCTGAGGAGCCGATCGAGCTCCACCAGCCTATCGTTTATGGAGTCGCTCGCTGTCGACCCGCGCCACATGGCAGTCTTCAGGTCCCCACCGGATGCCGTCTCAGACTGCAACACCATGTACGTACATCTGCTTGGCGCTGTTCACCCGCAAATTTGGCTTTCCCATCCGGAGCCGGCGAGCTACTGTTTGCCCCTAATGCGAGGCGTGCTGGCTAGCCAGAATTTCAGCAGACGCAAGCAGAGCCTAAACGTCAAATTTTGACGTCTGCAGCGGCGTCGCCGGTAAGCCGGTGAGAGAAGCTGATCAGTGATCACCCAGGTAGGCGCGCCTAACGAATTCCACGACTGTTTATTCGTCGTCGGGACGACGAGAACTCCGTGAGTTTCTTCGGCTCTGGGCCGAAGTGAAGACCGTGGAGGATCGATTCAGGTGTTCCCCCACCGTGCTTGTGAGTCGGAACGATCGTCCGGTCTGTATGTGGATGTCAAAAAAATGCTTTGAGTCAGCGCCTGCGTGGTCATCCAGCAAGGCGCATTAAGACACTCGCCCTGGCCGGGTCACCTCGGAAGCGCGAAGTGAATAGTTGAATTGTAGATGACTTCTCACACCTATCTTATTCATCACAACCTTGAAGTCATCGAAGTCCTCTCTAGTAAGCTTTCAATTTTCTCCTCGAACTTCTGCGCCCATTTACGGTCGATCGCACAAGCATCGTAACTGGCGTTGGCTTGAATCGAGCGATCATTTCCCGAGATGCCTACCAGGAATTCTCCGTCACGCGGTCTCACGTTCATCTGCAGTCCTCGTGGATCAGCTACCAACTCATTTGTTTTTGAAGCCTGAGTCAAGTCATATTGACCTGGCTGCAGACGTGGATTAGCCCTGCCTACAGAGCTCACACCACATGTCGCCAGGGTTGGGTTTGTCTGCTTGGGCAGATGTTTCTGGTATTCCAAATTCATCCGCATGCTTTCTGGAACCCTGTTGTTTGCGCGTTCAATGATATCCAGGTAGTTCATGGGCACGAGTCGACCTGCGCCTCGGGCACCCATATACTCAACGGCTCCCTGGATCGTGCCTTTTCGTGCCCGTTTCTGATATCTGGACAACTGCCGTTGGGCGGAATGGATCAAGAGTCTGATTCGGCCGTCCAAATCCAAGTCCGATGGTAGGAAAGGCAGCACAACCCCGTCTGAAAATGCCAACATCATATTATCGGGCTCATCTTTGTGATTGAAAAATTGGCGAGGGTCGATGGGAAAGGACCCGATGAAAGGGCGTCTCTGAGTTGGTGGAATATCAGGAAATCGCTCTTCGTGAAGTTCCATCATGACAATGCTAACAAAGACAAAGCAGCCAGCTCCAATGCTACAGCCGGCTTGTCGACAGAGCCGGTGCAGTCTTCGTGTGCCGTCTGGCCCCACAGTAGCCCTGGCTATTCCAGCATTCAATTTCGGTGGTACGCTGTAGTCCAGAAATTGTTCAAATTGTCTGTTTTCGAGTACAGCTGGAAGTTTAGATCCCGAGGCGAAGCGCAAAGGATTCGAGAATGCAGCAGGCATCGCCTTTTGAATGTGCCGAAGGACGAGTGTGATGGCCCAAAACCAGCGCTGTCGAGCCCGCGAGCCCAATATCGGTTGATACAGATCTTCTTGTGGTAGTGGCAGGCGCTCACCCAAGGTCTTTGTCAATGGTGTGATCGAGCGCTCGAGCTCTTTCGAGTCCTCGTTGAGAAGCCTGATAAAGTCGACAGCCCAGGTACCACACGTGAGGCCATCCGTGATTTGGTGAGCGATGGTAAAGAGAAAGCGCAGGGAGGAAGATCCGGAAGTCGTTTTCTCCAATGGAAGGACGAAGAGCCTGACAAGAGTATGTGACGGATCAAATGTTCGTGCCGTATTTTGAGCGTGAAAATACAATTCGTCCGCATTCACATGGGGGTACGTGTCGCCCATCCAGGCCACCAAGCTCTCGGACGACCCAAGAGCCTCGACTTGGTCGGCAGGCCTACGCACGACGAGGAACCGCGAGCTTTTCTGGCCAGCGTCCGCATTCATGAATTGCTCCGAGTCCGTGGCAGTGGCGCACAAAAGCCCGTGCCGAAGTCGAAGACATGTCCATGCCAATAATATATGCCGTCTCAAGGACGCCTCAGATTTAATCGTCTTGATCTCACATTCAACAGCCATGTTAACATCCGCCCTGCCCTCATGTTGAGTGCCATCAGCGTCGAAGGCACTCTCGACTATCCCCAGCGGTCGATAATATACGACAGCATCCTGGTCGGATCCTTCTTTCCATTGATGGTATCCTGTGGCGTAGCGTCGTAGCCATTCGACGTTCATTGTTCTCGTTCGAAGTCAAACGTCCAAAGAAAAGAGAAAAGAAGAAAAAAAAGGACTGGAGTTGATCGAGAATGAGATTGCTAAGACGCTCAGGATTTATTCGAATCATATAAAACCTTTACCGTTTTGAGCTTAGCACGCAGTACTGACGTGCACCCCACTGTTGCAGAGACCCAATTTTGTTATAGCTCGGGAGGGACCCACCAACAGGAATCTTCACACGCCCAGAATTATCACTAGGAGTAACGCCTACATATGGCCTCCTTTCTTGAATTTTTGTGCGAACAAAGGTTGTTAGCAGCACCATGTGCACTATGGTATATCAAGCTGCCTAAAAATTCCTTAGACGCTTGTGAGGAAAATTACTTAGGTAGCGACAGAGACCAACAGTCTTATGCCCAAGAAACCTTCAAAGAAAATATGTTTTAACTACAAATAATGACATGAGGAACACCTGGCTATCATACTTTCCGGAGTCCACAGTGGCTATACTTAAGCTAAGTGACCATAAATATGGGTAGAAATGCCGTATGCAGTAATTGTAGCTCTTTGTCTGTAGTCTAGACACAATGCTAATTGCTGTTTTCACACAGGAGCATCATCTTCCGCTGGATGAGGGCTGGCACCAGCTGTCGTAGAACCCGTTAGGAGAACAAAGTCCTGATATCGAACGAACGTATTGAAATATCGGGTCAAGTGGAATGGAGGAAGACGCCAATGAAAAGCGCTGGTATCCAGCCAGAATCCCCAGACAGGCGCCTTTGAGATTGGACAAGTCTTACAAATCTAATCATGACAAAGGAGGCCCGCCAATTCACGTCGAAACTTGGCGGCAAGCAGTACTATGTTCGAGGCCAGGGAGCGCCGCACTTCTGACGTTAGACTTGAAGACAGTGAGCCGGGTTGAAGCCGGAGCAATGATAACGCAAGCCGGCGGCAGCATGTCAGGAGAACGTCTACAAAATCTCGGAGAGATGTAGTTGAGGTGTCTGTTGGGTTACTCAGTACTTATTTACTACCTAGGTTGTCTGGAGTCCCATGATGCGGTTTCACACCCTGACTATCTAGGTATCTAGGTAGGTACTTACTCAACATTGGAATCTTGGAAGCTAGGAACGGGTGACGGGTCACGGGTTGTTGGTGGCAACAGCACCATGACCTTGCAATGGATTCTGTTGCATCAAGCATCAATCTCACAGCGTACTATTGACTCAAAGCAATTTCAGGTAGTCTTGCCTATCCTCATGAGTTCTTTCATCCGTCCTTGATAGCCTTTGCACAATACTCAACGACCTTACGGCTCGGAAGAGCGATCTTCTGTTCAACAAGCTGCTCGTCAAGGAAATTCACCATAAGCGTCTTCTGATAGGATACTTGACGCATTATAATCCGCGGTATTAGCAGCCTTGACGTGATGGTATGTGGCGGACACGCACTTCAATACTTTACCTAATCGTGGGCCTCGGGCCCCGCATGTTCCTTGCCATGCACGAGCATCCCTCAACATAGTGACAATGATATATTTCCTGATTAGCATGTCTACGTATCCATGGATGCATAGCGATGTTACCTTTGATCTCAGCTATTGATCACGTTCATCCGGAGCTTGTCCCTATTTTACATCTTGATATACTAGGATTCTGCGGGCAATGTTGAGATTCGTGGCCTTTCTGAGCTGGGTCAGGGTACTAGGTGTTTCCCCGCAAATTGTCGAAAAGGAGCCTTGCCTCTAAAAGACTTTACTCGGACCCGAATCACTACATTAGGAGTGTCTCCGGACGCAAGGATCGATCTGACCTTCCCCAAGGGGCACTCGTTTAGTCAGGTACGAGAGCCTTTCCAAGACCTTACAACATGCCGTCCACCACTCCACTTGGCACATACCGAGACTGGAACCCCAGCCCCAGCTGTAGGGCGTTATGTATCATGGGCCAATGCGCGCAATAGAAATTACGAATGTATCACAAGTCAATTAGACACCGTTGACTACATGAGCCGAGGATGTCACCAAGGTAAGCAGGGCCTTGTTGTCAGTCGTGAGCTATTGTCCTTGTCACGTTGGTATGTATAAATACCTAGGTTGGAACTTCATACTTGGGACTCTTATGTTCGGCAAGAAATCTTGAAGCAAGCACCATTAGTATAAACAGTCTTAAATTCTCAATATCTGCTCCGGATCTTTCAACATGTTCAGTCTTTATTCAGCCTTTGTCCTCGCCACTGCCGTCTCGGCAGCAACGCTTGCGAAGCGTGATGTGGCCACAGTCTTGACCAATCTCGAAAATATCGACACTCAGACAGAGACTCTTACAGCCGCCATCAATGCCTGGGACGCGTCTCTTCTGGGCGCTCTTGGCGTCCAGTCGGACGTCACCAACCTTGAGGTATGAAAGTCTTTGTCATCTGTCCAAAGCATCCTAGAAAAGAACCAAGAGGCTGATTAGCGTTGCTGGCAATAGACGGCCATCACTGATGCCACCACGGAGGCCGAGACTGAGGCTCAAGCCAGCTCTGCTGACTCCACAACTATACTCTCTTGTAGGTTGTCAATCATGCATTATGACTTTGGGCGAACCGGCCAGAATTCCTACAACATGCCTTTCATAATCTCATTGCGGCCAAATGAAGCCTTAATAAAACGCTGACGCAAATGGTTATAGATGTGAGCGACACTTTGAACCCGGACATCGTCGCAGCACTGGATGCGTTGACCGCAAGGGAGAGTGACTTCTCGGCTTTGAGTCTCAATTCTCTTGTCCTTACGGACCTGGAGACGCTTCAGAACGATACGGATGCACTTGGAGCGGCTCTCATCAACGTTGCGTCTTCCGATACGCAGGCAGAAGCCGCAACCTTGGTTAGCGATATTGACGCTGCTTTCGCTAGCGCTATTGCCGTCTTCTCTTGAGTGAGGAAGAGATATGCTTTGCTTCTTTCTGCCCTTCCAAGTTTCGTTGCAAACTGTGTATATAAGGTTACGAAGGCCCAGGGCAAGGATACAAATCGGGTCTAGCAAAACAATGGATAGTCTACTTTTTGATCCGTGTAAATGATTATGACCACCCTGCACTACTTTGGTTTGGTTTGTCAAGAGGAGCTCCCGGCCTTTGAAACTGCACAGGTAAACTGATCCCGAAAGCGCAAAGCTTTTCGTTGCATAGCTCTCCCAGTTGACCTGTCAAGATGACTTGCTGATTCGAAATGTTCCCGAAAATGACTAGCATTGTGAAAAGCAACTTGAACTTGTCTCATAACCCGAAATTAGCCACTTCAAAAGCATGATTGTGTCGGTGAGCTCTGGGGAACGAGACATCTTCAACGGCTGCATGTTCAGTGGTTTGTTGCCTGATATATAAAGAGCGACAGACGGCATTTTGAATAAACAATAAATCAACAAGTGCTGCTTTTCTCTCCAGTATCACATCACCTCTCTCAACACTTCACTCCCCAACTCTCTTGCTGAGAAAAAGCCCCTTCACTTCCACCCTCCGACTTCCCATTGCCATATTCCTCCAACTTCCACCCATTTGAACATACCTGCTCCTCATTCATACCTGCCTTGCTCAACTCTGCACCTAATTGACTCCACGCTTTCGCAGTCAGCCGCTCATACTCGACCGCAGGCTTAGCCCAACCTCCCAGCCGCTGTAAGGCAATTTTCAGCAGCCGCAGGTGAGTCTTCACAGCCATAACCTCCTGTTCGCGTGTGATGGATGGTCTGCGATGGTGATTATCTTCTGCGGTACCTTGGCTAGACATCTTGCGCGGCATCGGCGAGCGGTCGAGGGCTTCGCCCCGACGGACGGTGGAGTGATTTGACGAAGCTACGGAGCTGCTGTCACTTGCATCATCCGCTTCCGAATCCAGAAGAAGCTTGAGAACATCCTCATGCACGACAGCGGCCTTTTTGAAGTACAGCCTTGACATATCAATCGCACGCTTCTTGTCCCCATTGGCCTCGGCGCTGGCGTGGGCTTGGTAATGTTGTGCAGTGCTTGTATACAGGCTGGCCAACAAGGCCATGATACTTAGCGTTTGCCCGTGTCCACGTGCTCCATGAACTCGCCGGACGTTGTAGGCCAGATCTTCGGCAAGGCGGATGGCCATCTTGCGCTTGGCGTCGTTGTGACCCGCATTCATGAAGGATACTTGTACAAGGCGCGTGCCAAGTGCCAGCATCACGTCATGGCCCCAGCTGGACTGGCCATCCCGAGATTGCCAAAGGGTGGTGAGAAGCCATTGAAGACGTGAAAAGTCCTTGACCTGTCCCAGAAGTGAAATGAGTTCATTGATCTCGGTCCATTGACATCGGACGAGGCTGATGTCGTGAGTCCTGCAAATCTCCAGCACCTCGCCCAGAATCTTGCGAGAAAGATCCATCATTTCTGTCTTCAAGGACTGGTCTTGGGGCAGGTGACTTTGGAGACTTTGTTGATGCTCTAGGCCCTGTCCGTTGGTGTCACCATTCTCCACGTGCACATTGCGACCGGCCATCAGCAAGCACAGTTGGAAACCGAGTGAAATTTCTGAAGGATCATCGAGACCCTTATGTGCCTCAAGGAATAAGTACGTGCAGCGAGCGAGCTCAACCGCTTCTTTGTACTTGCGCTGTTGCATCAGTGTCCTCAGCTCTCGCACAGCCGCATGGCCGGCGCTGCTGGTCATTGTGTCTTCATCAAGTTCCTGATGACAAGATGAGAAGCGGGACAGTATCACGGCCAGAAACGCTCGAATCGAGGTTTTGGAGCAGCCCTTGGCGACAGTGGGTTCGATCGACATGAAGTAGTCAACAGTCTTCGTTTCCACAACCTCAAAATCTTTGTTGCGATGTAGGCGGAAGAACATGCTGCGCATGCGGGCTGCGTGCATCAGAACAAGATGCATGTCGGATTTGGTCTTGATGCTGGTACTGAAGCGTCCATAGAACATTGACTCAGCCAAGAGCTCCGCCATGAAACTAGCAATGGTCAAATTCAGATTAGAGCGGATCGACCACTCAAAGGCCGCGACGAAAGGAAAGCAAGCCCGAAGATCCACATGCGTCAAGTCAAAGACACATCCCTTGGAGACAATGTTGTAGATCAGTTGCTGCCTCAGCTCCCTGACCAATGTTTGGGCATGCGACAAGTAGCCACACGAGATGTGCATAGAAGCCACATGTTTGGCCGTCTTGATCAGCTCCTGTGAGGAAGTGACTTTGCTGATGCACTCAACTACAAGACTTCGCATTTCGGTGATGGCGGACTCTGTCTTGGACTGCTTGTGGTACAAGGTGACAAGCTCTTCGAGCTGTGTGAGGGTCGCGTGGCTTGTGACGGACTGAGTCTTGCGGATCTCGAGATACTGAGTATAGCACATCTCGGTGGCTCTCTGCAAAACCTCGTGGCTCACAGTCTTTGAGCTAGATGAAGAGGTGATCTGCTTAACGTAGAGCGACTTGAGAGTACTCTGACTGCGCTCAGCGACGGTCTTGGACACGGTCTTGGAATGCTTCAGTACATGCTCGTGGTAACCGATTGCCTCGTACTGGTGCAACTCGCTGCTCTGGCACACTTCAGCCAGACGAAGCGTCACGCTGATGGAGATGGAGCATTCCTCGCCAAAGAACTGCACACAGGCCTGGCGAATTTCCTTGAGAATCGAGACGTGTTCATCAATCTCGACCTGATGTGAGTTAGTAACAAGCTCATTGGAACGAGTAGAGAGACCCCGACAGCAACCCTACTCAATGACAATTGATATCTTACCTTTGTCTCATCGATGACTTTGTAATACTTTTCAAGTATCTGCTGAACAATGTTGACATCCTCAAAGTGCTTGAATTTCGTACCAAACTTGCAAAAGGTCGCAATAATGGATTTAAAGTAAACGAGTGACTCCGAGAAACGCTGACTTTGATAGTAGTGATCGGCGACGATAAGCAGTGCACGGAAGGCGTTTTCGTGACAGACCAAAGCGCCTCGGTTTAAATTGGTGACAATCTCGACATAGTACTCCACAAAGTAGCCATGCGTGACACTGTGGATGCGACACTTGTCTCCGAGCTCGTACAAAACAGAAATGGTCTTCTCGTGTGAGGATCCGTAGAAAGATCGATACTCGACCAGAAGCTCCTGGTAGAAGGATATAACCTGCATGGTCATGTCGTGCTTCTTCAGAAACTGCACATACATGTCGGCATACTTGTTCACCAGAGCGTCATCGAGACGACCGCAACACTTGCGGTGGACACGATATAAGCGCAAATACAGATCCTCAGCCTTGTCGTATCGTTTTTGGTGAATATAGCATTCCGACAGCTTCATGATCAAGTTGATGTGCTTGTGAGTTGAGTGACTCTTGATATCAATCCTGTCGAAAGACAAGGACTCTGAGAAAAATGATGCGAAGGAAGACTTCATCAGCGTCTGCTTGATAATAGATGCAGCCTGAGTCCATCTCTCCTCTTTCAAGTAGATCGAGGCTAGGGACTCGCATAATTCCATCGTGGTAGATGAGATCTCTGTAGTCTCAGAAGTCTCCATGCTGGTGAAGGATGATTCAAAAACTTCACGCATCACGGTTTCCGAGGACTCAGTGACGGACGTGGTTGATTTCAATGAGGATCGTCTGACAATTTCCTTTGAGGTACCAGCGATATGCTCCTGGATCTCTTTGAAGACCGCCGTCTGCTCCATGTGCGAGGACTTGTACCAAGAGTAGCACTTTTGGAAGACAGTGAGGGCTACCGAGCTCATCTCCACCTTTTGCATCCAGACGGCCACTTCCTTGAGCTGGATGATGATGGATTCGAATGTCGAAACGGTGTGATTGGAGTACTCGTTCCAGCAGGAGACTAAGAGAGCTGAAGCCTCTTCTTTCCGATTCTGCACGTGCAGTACTTCGACGTACTTCAATGTGACTTGAATCTTCTTCTCATGCCATTCAACGGCCTGGGATCCGCGACAGTGCTCATCCAGATTGAGCCAGAGCTCCAGGAGGACTTCCTCGGCTCGGGAATAGTTCTTCTGAAGCACAAGCTTTCTCACAAATGAGATTGTCTCTTCGACACGAAGAATAGTCCACATCTCCTCAGAGTCGGTTTCGGAGTAACCAAACAGACTTCCTCCGTACGTTTCAATTTCAGACTGCTCTTTTTTCTTGAGGGTCACGTTAAGATGATTGGGACCCTGGTGTGACTGTCCTTTTGACTCATGCTGATGACCGACGGTGATCTCTTTGATCTGGATGAGGATCTCCTCCGCCTTACTCTTTTCGCCTATCGAGTTGTATAGCTCCACTAAAGTGCTGTATATCTCGAGTACTTCCTCGGAAGTCTCTCCGTAGCGATGTTTGTAAGCCTTGATCAGCAGAATCAGAGTTTGCTCGCGATATGTCGCAATAGTTGTGCGAGTTGTTGAGACGAGAGTTTGTGACAATCGAAGAATGGTGGTGCAGCAGGTGATGACGAGCTCTGCTTCCTCGCCAAGAACGGTACCACCGATCTTGCTGGCTTTCAAATACCACTCGATAGCATGCGTTGGCTGAAAGAGGAAATTTTCGTAAAAAATAGCGCAGTACATAGCAGACTGCAACACGCACGCATGGTTAACTCCAAACGCAGCGTGCCGTACACGATAGGCTGTCGTCAAAAACTCCATGGCCTCATGAGGTAAGGACTGATGGTGCCAAGCTTCTGCTTCGAGTAACACCAACTCGAGTGATTGGGGAAAGACAGACAAGAAGTCCTTGGGCAGGCTCAAATCACCTTCAGCCTTGTGTAGCCCAGGCGATTTGCGGAAGTGAATAGGCCAGTAGCGTACCGCATACTCAAGTACGCGGTCGGAAGACAGTCTGTTCTTAACCATTTCTTGATCTAGGAGAGCCATGGTCGGCTCATGGTCGTCCTGTGGCCGCAAGCCCTTCTTGATGCAGATAAACAGACGCGTCAGCAAATCCTGGTGCCTGTTCTTCAGTCGCAGTGACACCGGAGACGAGTCTGGAATGGCTACCAGGGCATCCTTGATGGCACGATGGCGGAGAGTGACAAGTCCCTCGCCTACGATCGTGAACGGAGCAACAGATTTGATGATGGTATCAAGATGGACGTGATGATCCGAAAGGACGCCTTGCTGCGGTTGTACCTGCAAGAGCACTTCGAGCTCCTTGCGGCTGAGAGGTCTCTCAGCTGCAATCAGCACAGACAGAAGGGTCTTACTGGTGCTGTCAAGATTCATGACTTTGAGAAGCTTCTGAACAACGTCTGTGACCTTGTGAGGTGACTTGACCAGAGCATCGACAGCCCTGTCAAAGTCTGGGTGAGACTTTTGCGACTTCAGGTAGCGCACAGCCAAGGAAGCGTAGAGCGCAGAGCAGTCAGCGATAGAGATCAGCTGGTCCACAATATGTTCCTGTGCTGCTTCGTCTCGATCGGAGAAATGCAGTTGCCTGTTGAGGCCATGTCGAATGATGGTGTGGAAGTCGTCGGCGAGGTTCTCAAAGGACATATTGACCGTTGTCGTATTGGTCGTGTGGTTGAACTCCCCAGGCGAAGAGAAAACGATCAGACGGACACCGGCAGCTTTGCCAATCAATTTCTGAAATCTCTCGACAACCTGCCTTCCCCGAGTTTTCTGAGCTTCCAATTCATCGAGGCTGGTGATGGATGTTAGAAAAATCTGTCTGCATTGTAGAGTGATTGGGTCTGAGGGAAGGCGGCGGAGCAAAAGGCTACACGTCTACCTCACCCATGTACCTAAACACAAAGGGCAAACAAGACTCACTCAATGATAATGGCCAGTGTCTCGGTATCTCCGCTGTAAGCTTTGCCGAGGCACGCGGCCAACGAATTCCATAGCTTCTCTTCCTGTTTCTGAGCAGGATCAGAAGTCGCGGACACGGCGTATACCTCCATGATGGCCTTGAAAACATTCCGGTCACCAATCCGCCGCGTCAAGAGTTGGAACAACAGATTCTTGAGCATGGAAACGGGCGTCTCGAAAGACATAACGCTAGAGTCTAAAATGGCCAGGATTCAGTACATTATCAAAAACACAGCGCTCGGGAAGTAGCAGGGGTCCAAAAAGAAGCCGATTTATGTAATATACACATAAGAGAAGCTGTACGAGTGGCACTCACTGAAGAAGAAGCTCAACGTGGAAATCTCCCCGCGGTTGACTGGTCTTTGCAGACGGTCAACCACCCAGTTGGCCATCGTCGTCTTGCCCGATCCAGCCTTGCCCTGGATAAGCAGACACTTGTCATCGCCCTTGAAGAAGCTGTTCAAATGCGCCTGTAGCCACGTGCAGGTGTATTCTTCAGCATGGCTAGCAAGATTCACATGATTCGATGACAGCTGTGCCAGGACGGTATCCTGAGGCGCGAGCCAATCTTGCAGGAGCAAAACCTGATCAGGATTGTCGCCGGACCGCTCCAAGACAAATCGCCACATCTCGTGCGCGCACTGTCGGACGCTCTCATGAAAGCTTTCTATGTGATGGCCAAATCGGGCGTATATGTCCATTTTGGTGGATTCTTGCTCAACATGGCGCATGTGGTGAATGGCGCCGTAGTAGGCCATAGTAACATCGGCCACAACGGTGAGCATCTCCGAGAAAGTCTTGGAGATATGACCCATGATCTCGGGTGAAGCCTCAAAGATGTTCTCATGTCCGTCACGAGAATCCCTTCGAAGCAACGGGGCTATTTCGAGGCCAGTTTGATAGAACAGCGTGAATGCTTTGTCCAAGGCGGTAGCATTCTCATGCCCAAGCTGTATCTGTGTCAATATATAATCATCAGAAAACATTGTATGGGCATTCTCACCTTGTCCAGCAAGAGCAAGCACTGACCAAACACCAAGTTTGAAGCAGCGCAGCTGTCCGGGGCAAAAACCTCAATCTCCTGGCCAAGTCTATTGACCTGGTCCGCGAAATGCAGAGCGGAGATGAGTACACGATCCCAACTACTGCCCTTGTGTGGAAGTCTCACAAGACGTTCGTCGTTGATCCAGTGTCGTAGGTCCGCGTAAGAAGTATCCAAGACGACGCCAACTCCAAGCTCACGCCGGCAGCGGTCTCTTACTGATTGGTACTGCCCTTGAAAAATACTACCCGACTCAGAATGTGAGTTGGTTCTGTTAGTGCTAATAGTGCGTCTACCGTTGATGGTCAAGTTTCCATAGTTAGCCGATTCCTTCCGCGCACGCAGGCTGCTTTTCTCGGCAGACGTCCAGGAAGTTTTAGTAGGCGATGGGGACGACTGGACAGAAGAAGCCAGTGTAGCTTGGTAGTTGCTCATATTGCGACCCATCGCAGCAGCGTTGGCCGCTGCAGCCTGTGCAATGGCATCGCTATCTAAGCGGTTGGATGTGCCTTTGCTGGCCATATTCTCGTGGAGGGACGGCTGTGAGTCTATGTTGGGGGGCTGCATAGCAGCAGCCTCCTTAACGCCTGAGTTTTTATCAGCACTGCTTCGTTTTGTGTATGAACATCGGATCATAGTGTTTGTTTACGTACCCGCAGACGATGACTTTAGTAACCCGAGCATGGTACCGAGGCAATGAAAATTGCAAAAGCAGCAATTGTAGGAGAGTTCAGACTCAGGGTCAAGGCGATTGTATACTAGGAGCATACAAGCATTAATCAAGTATTCAAAGTCAATTTCCAGTAGTTCTGACGGACTTCCCCCCTCTAAGTACGGGCAGCAGAGTCACCTCTTTATATCTTTTCCCCACGACACACAACGAAGCAAATACACACTGCCATTGATCACCTCGAACATTTCCATCCCCGTATTTCGAGGCGGAAAGTCAATTGTCTCAGCTCTCCACTTCGACTTCATAAAGACGAGCCGAAAGAAGACGTACACCATTTCGTAATGCGGCCTATCACAGCCTAAATATCCAAATCCACATATGGGATGTTTTGATACTTCGGTGAGGAAGCGGCCTAAAGATCAGCTGCCAAAGCCGTTTGTGTTTCGTGAATAGTTGACTTGGCCAGCTAAAGTCCAACTTTAGTGTTGCGATGGCGCTATCCCGGTGTGTTGGAAAATGAACGGAAACAGCTTCGAGAGAATTATCTCCAAAAGCCACATCCGCTTTGGACCCTGACGGCGTCTGCGCGCCGTAGCTGTAGCCTGTGCCATTTTGCCGAGTTCCGCAAGCTTAGCTTGTGCATTGGAAAATACAATCTAATTAGCTGCTCAGCGTATTGGGGGCCAGTTAATGGTTATCCTAAGTCGTCGAGGTCTTTCATCCGAGACTTTGAGCTTGTCTGACTTCTTGAGCTATCCAATCGTTCGAAAGCAGCTCGGAGTAATGAGTAGAGCGTGGGCCTAAACAGCGGGCATTCGCCTGGCCGAGACATTGGCTTTGATATACTGCTTGGTCTCACGCTTCATCACGTCGATCGACTTCGGGCCCATCGATTGCATGGTGCAAGGTAGTCTCTGTTTGGACTGATTTGCATTGCACAGAAATTAGATGAGAGTAAGGATGTATATTCGACCAGCAGACAGTCCTCTGTGCATATCGGGGCCGGAGCGGCAAACCTTGCCGATGGCCAGCCGAGGCCTTTCCGTTTGCTCCCGGCCCCTCCAGTCGTTACTGCCCCTCCAAGGCCCTAGACAGGAGCTCGATGAATCAACGACATGTCGCAACACATTTGATATTTGTCATACAAACTAGGCTTTTCACTCGAAGACAGTCACCGCGATCAAAACTTGACTGGGCTTGGTTATCTCCATCCACCTAGAGCTGTCATCTGCACCGGCAGGGCAAACCACCACTAGATCGTGCAGGAAACCCACTACACGCCCCTTCTACATCAGGCCTTTTCGATTCACACTACATCGCGGCTCATCCGACACTCTCTTCGCCCACCATGCAGCCCATGGCCCTGGACCACGGCGCTCTAACGAACCTCCTCCCCTCACACTGGAAGACGCAAATCACCGCTTGGCTCGCCGAGGACACGCCCAGCTTCGACTACGGCGGCTTCGTTGTAGGCGACGGCGCGCGAACCGCCACCCTCTACGCCAAGTCCGGTGGCATCGTCGCCGGCATTCCTTTTTTCAACGAGGTCTTTGCTCAGACCGGCTGCACAGTCACGTGGCACGACGGCGTCAAGGAGGGCCAACACATTAACCGGACACGCGGCGACGATGGCGCCAGCTTCAAGACGCCCCTGGCGACAGTGAGTGGGCCCGTCAAGGGCATTCTGTTGGGCGAGCGCGTCGCGCTGAACATCCTCGCGCGGTGCTCGGGCGTCGCGGCCATGTCGAGGGGGTTCTTGGTGAATCTGAGAAGCGCGGGTTATCGCGGCGCATTGGCGGGTACGAGGAAGACCACACCCGGCTTTCGACTGGTGGAGAAGTACGGGATGCTGGTAGGGGGTGCAGATGGTCATCGTATGGATCTGAGCTCGATGATTATGCTCAAGGACAACCATGTTTGGAGTCGGGGGTCGATCAAGGAAGCTGTGGCGGCTGCGAAAGCGGTGGGTGGCTTCAGTCTCAAAGTCGAGGTCGAGGTGCAAAGTGAGGCAGAGGCGGATGAGGCGATTGAGGCTGGTGCGGATGTGGTCATGCTGGATAACTTCACTGGAGAGGGCATCAAGGTTGCCGCCAAGAGCCTGAAGGAGCGATGGGCTGGCAAGAGGCATTTCTTGCTTGAGGTTTCGGGCGGTATAACGCTGGACAACGCAGAGGAGTATGTCAATAATGGTGAGTATCATGTGTCCCTTGCACTGACGTTGTGGTATCATATACTGACTTTGTGACAATAGATATCGACATCATCTCGACCAGTGCCATCCATCAAGGTGTGCCACATGTAGACTATTCTCTCAAAATTGACCATTGATCAGAAGAGGGAGACTTCGACGTAGTCTTGCATTGTTACACCTAGATCAAACACTGAACGCAATAGGCGCACAACCAACCATGTACTGCACTCGTCTAGTTCACACACTATCACACTCGCACTTTACCTCGGATTCATGTCGGTCAGTGTCATTGCTCGCGAGAACCGTTCTTTCGTTGTCGGCAACGAAGCGTCAGGCATGTGACCCCTACAACGGCCTTGCTAGTTTACACCCAAGCACTCGGACTCAGATATAATCGTCTAGGTGCCATGGTCACATACAAGAGCAATTTCCATGTTTCAAACGTATTGATTACTCATGATTATGCGTCGTTAAAAGACATAACAACCATCCTAGTGCATAGTGAAAAATGCACACAGCCAGCCGATGAGGATGATGTACCAGGAAAAAAGGAAATCCTCCGCTCGCGAAGAAGAATGCTAGCCCCTCCCCAACTTCCCCGGTCGAGTAAAATATGCGTACAGTAGAAGCAAGACGGACTTTGAGAGCATTGGTGCCTACTCGTTTTTCGCTTGCCTCCCAGATCAAAGTGCAGTAACTCCCAACCACGTACGCCAGTGAGGAATGCAGAGGATGTTGTGTAATGTGTTCGCACCAGAATCCCGTGCAACCACCAAGGCTCCATCATCAGGCCACTGTGGCTGATCATGCCACATATTGCCTCCACAGAGCCGCAAAATAGTCCCTCCTCTTATTGACTACAAATGCACCGAGCAAGCCTACACCTGCCCATTGCCACCACGGCACTGACCGCAGCTGCCATCTTATCCTTCGGAGGGAAAAGACTGATGTGCGTTGCTGTATAGAAAAAGTAGATTAGTAATCGGTGGCTTCGATCGCGACAGGGCAGTCGGAGGAATCAATGCTCGCACTCGCAGCTGCTTCAGTACACACCGAGGGTCTTACCTGATCCAAAACCTCAGGAGTCGGCTGGCCTTTCTCCATCGCTGTCGCAACAAGTGCAATGAGCGCGGCACCAACACCTGAGCCATCCTTCGCAATGCCAATGCGAATCTTGTCGGCACCTGCCTCACCAATGCCTTCAATTGACTTGAACGCCTCGTACATCATATCGCGGAAGTACGGGTAGTGCTCAACTAGGCTACCGTCAACACCGATATCGATCGGCTCCCCGTCCCAAGCCGGGTCATTGAGCTTGCCTGTCTTGAGCACAATGGCAGCCACGGCCACAGCAGACAAGCGTGCCGCACGGCGACCAATGGCCTCAGCAACGGCCTTGAAGGCCTGTGCATCCTCTAGGGAGGGACTATACACTAGAAGCTGGTCCTCGAGCGCCTGACGCAGAGTACCGAGATCTGGAGTGTTGTCCGCAGCAGCGACAGACATAATCGCCGTGTCGACGCCCCACTGATTCCAGACAGCTGAGTGGGAGGCCACACTGGTAGTCGACCGCCAATCGTTGGAGCTCGAGTTGACGTCTTTGAAGAGTTGTATGTTCTCATTCTTGAGCATGTCGACGATAGTGCGGCGCAGAATCTCTCCTAGGAACATGCCTGACACGCGCTTCTCGAACATCTGCATACCGGGATTGTTGCTTTCCTTATCCAAAGAGATATCCCATGTCGTATTGGGCAACACCCCGAGTTGATTGTCGAAGGAACCCCACTCTGTGTTTACAACCATATCCCCTGTTGTCCCGTCGAACCGACCTGGAATGTTCTTTTTGATATTTGCCAATTTCTCCATATAAGCGCCGTTGGTGCCGGTGCCAAAGATGGCGCCCAGGATCGTGCCTTGCTTGCCAGGAGAGGTGTACGAACGCGCCATAAGTGTTCCGACAGTGTCGTTGACAAGTGCAGCGACCTTGACGGGAAGTCCCAGTTTGTCAATTTCGCTCTGCAGCAATTCGCAGACATCTTTACCAACGGCATCGGGAATATCGAAGCCTTTGGTCCAACGCATCAGTATGCCTTTGTTGATGCCAATTTGCTGGACAGGGAAGCTGAAAGTGAAACCCAAGCGGAAAATCTCCTCATCTTTAAAGCCCTCGGGTTCGCTGAAAGTAAATCGTCTTCTTGTACGGTACTCGAAGTGCTCGCTGTGGTGTGTTCGAAGGAAAACCTCGATTTGCTTTGCAAGGAAGCCAAACAATTCCCGGGCAGTTTTCGCGGTCATGAGCTCCTTTGGAATGGCAACCTTGTTGAAAGTGAGGTTAAACGTGGTATCTCCGTTCAATTGAACGGAGCACACTCGGAAGTTGGTGCCGCCAAGATCGACAGCGAGGTAGAGGCCCTGTTCACACGAGGTAAGTTAAAAGTCTCGTTGCTAGCTAATAATGGGCACTGTGGGCCCGCAGCATGCAGCTTACCTTTTCAGTGCCATTGGGGACGCCAGTGACGTATGTGGGAATTTGGCTCAAGCTCGTGCCGTCCTTCGCCAGTCCCTCGTCTGTAATAACGTGAGCTGCGATTCATCCATGCGCAAAAGTTCAGGTGCAACATACCCATTTGGTTGAGGAACTCAAGCACGCCCTTATTGAGGTCGCCATTGTTGTACTCGAACTCTTGTACGATGCGGCTTGTCTCGGAAGTGAGGCCCATTGTGAGAGGTACGGAGGTGGGCGCTGAGGTAGGAAAGGCTTGAGGGTTTTCGCAGACGGGTTCGGGGGAGAGTTGGGCAAGAGGAGAGTAGGAAGGCCGAAGAAGAGGGTGTAGAGGTATTATATGAGAGAAATGGAGCAACTTCACGTCATGAAGAAAAAGCTGAAGAAACTAGAACAGGGAGAAGCAGGGTCAGCTAACTATAGGGCGACAGGTACGTACCCCGGGGCCGGGGTGGTGGGCGAAGACACGCGAGACAAGACCGGGGAGCTTGGGCTTGGTGGATTTTAGGTGGTGAGATGATGCGGGGCACTTTCTGGAAGGGAGCTAAAAATGCAGAAATAGGCCGGATTGGGGCCGTTAGAGTTACAAGGACCGTGGCCGAGGTCCTGTTCACTTCCAACAGGCCTGGCCAAAAGACTTACCAAGAACAGCACAACCGATAGGGCCCAGCAGAGCGGTACCCTGTTGACCGAGGAAAATTCGACCAAGGCTGAAGACGACGACCGCCGGCGCCTCCTTCGGGGGCCTTGGTGTTGCTGTGCCCTGTCTTGTTTGCGATCTGTGGCGGAATCGTTCATCGGACGGCTTGGGGCGTCGTCGACTCGTGCAACTGAATCGTCAATGGCACGCCAGGAGGCGCTGCCGAGTGACGAAGCGTCCTCCAGTTTGATGGCCGTTGAACACGAACTGAGGTATCAAGCAGGGCCGTTTGACCTGTTAAAGCAGAAGGTCCGGGCCCGGTAGATATTGAGCGACGCACTGTTCAGTCCGTCGCTGGGACTCGCGAGTCCAGTGCAAAAGAAGCCGGACTCGTGATGTTGTCTGTCTTTCCCCGGATTTCCTTGACGAGACTTTCCTGGGGCCGTTTCCTGGGGAAAAGTCCCATGCGGAGAGGGCTTGCAACCACAAAGTCGTGCGGTTCCTGCAGACAGTCACGCCGATGACGGTGGGATAGGTGACAACAGATGCAGGAAGGTACTGTACCTATGCCTGCTGTGAGACCCGTTCTTGCTGGTACGACAAACAAATCGCAGGGTCTCTAAATGGGCCGAGACGTTACCAGCAAATTGCCTGCGCAGTAATGTGGCTGGCGGAGACTTCAGCGGACACTGGGCGGTCCTGAGTGGAGCAGGAGCAAAAGGGCCGGATGCGCTGCAGGTGTGAGGTTTGACGATGAGATCATGGAGGTGTTCGGGTAGAATAGCTAGCTGCACGGCCCCTGCGATCACCAACTGTTGGCTTTTCGAGACTCTGTGAGAGAAAAAAGCTGTCACTGCAGTCGAACGGACCGAATTGGTCAATCCTGGTGGACCACGCAGGAACAAAAAGTATCTGGTATGCACTGCGCGCTGCACAAAGGGGAAATTTGACAGGTTGTCAATTCCGGCGGGATCTGGAGCCAAGAATCGTCGAATTGAATTAAGAGAGCAGGGGGGCGAAAAGGACGTTGACGGTGGAGTTTTCGCTCTTACTTAGCAGATTCGGGGAAGCTGGGTGGCCCAAAAAGCGCTGGATCACTAGTCTTGTAGGAAACGATGGTACCTTCGTATCTCGCTGTCGAGCCAAAAAGCGTATCAGCGTAATCTTGCCAATTGCCAGTAGACTGCCCTTGCTTCTTGCCAGCCCTATGTCATGTCATAGTTCGTGGTGGCTGCAATGCCGATGCAGTGTCTCTTTTCCAGATTGCCGCTTTAGCCAACCACAACGTAATCAGTTGAGCTGTTCGGGTTGAGTGAGACTGCAGACTTCTAAGCTGCTCGTCTCCTTTTGCGGGACACGGACGAATCAGCTCGCTAGCCCTGAGCTTGAAGTCGAAGGGACAAGTTCCAAGGATGTTGGGAGCCGCAATTGCACGAGTGGGCCTGTCAATCCTTGGGATGACGCAAAGAAGAATTGTTTTCGGTCTGGCCAGCTGCCGCTTTGCCAGGCGCGGGCCTCCCACAAAGTCTCCACACAGGATCCAACAATTAATTCAGCGGGATCTCATGGGGTGACACTGCTTTAACGGGGAGATTGTCGCGTGGGGGAGAAGGACTGATTATCGTGGGTCACAATATGCTCGCGACCCGGGGCTCGGCCTTCTCTGCCCTAATGATTCTGAAGCCGCGATGATTGTGTCGGTACCTGGAGGGCCTTATTACACAGTAGGGTTGGATCTCGGACTGAATGACGCATCTGCCGGTTCTAGGAACGTGTTTTGCTCAATTGCACAAAATTGCCATGCCAGAGCCAGCCTGGCATTGACTGACTGAATCGCGACAATTTTGCGGAGGGCCAATTCTGGGGAACAAGCGGAGTGGACCTGGAGAAGCAAGCAAGCAACAGCGACAAAAGGACCGAATTGATGGGTTGCAAACTTCAGACCACAGACGGTTGTCGACGGATGTTGCCCGAGATGATCATGATCAGACAATTATCATGGAATTAACGAGGAAAAATCGCAAGTCCCAGGAAATGTTCTTGCCGTCACAAGACCTCGGAATCTGACGCAAAGCAGGAACCTTGAGGTGGGCACCCACCCTGTACGTATGGAGTAAAGGCCGGGGACTCCGCACTATGAAAAGTCTCACCACTCAAGCTCTCCACGGGGAACTTCACCTGCCAATGGTGTGTATTATCTATCTACCCGACTATACTTACCGTAGCATGGCTCTTGAGTTGCTGGTCCTGGCCCTCATGCCACCTCAAATCTGTCCAACTGCCAATCCCGAAGGCATTCATCGCACCGTTTGCCACAAATTTGCAACGTGGCTCAGGCTTTGGCGTGAAACACTCCCACTATCTTCGAAATGGTATGCTTCTACCCGCCATCCCAACTCTGAGAACTTGACTACCGTATCGAGAAGTTCCGTGAGATCAAGAGTCCTTCAGCCTGGCGCAGACTAAGGGATTCACCAGCGCATGCAATTTTAAGTGATCAGTTGACCATAAGCTCACATGAAGGCGACTTTGCGGCGCCGACACCGAGTCAACTTCTACGTATGATTAGAGGACACAGATTGCTGTATTCGCCTTGGAATGTATATCACGACACCGATCCGATCTTCAGGGCCACTGACGTCGTTGATTTCTGGTGGACATTGACAGCGAGCTGCCCCAGTAAGCAGCCTGCACGGCCGGGTAGCATTGATGTCAAGGTCGACGTTTGGCGGGTTTTCATCGTGTGTATGGAAAAGATATTCCAAGTCACGGTTGCATGTGGTCGAAAGTACTGGTTCTTTCTGTTGCTGGGAGCATCGAGGCAGACTTGATTACCCTACATGCAGCATGGCAAAAGGTGATGGCCTTGATGGAAACTCCGCTCTCGTTCCGACATACTGAATACTGGGGCTTGCCGTTGTCGCCTTTCGCCTTGTTCTTGGAAACATTCAAGGCTGTCACCATTTTTGGTAGAGGCTCTCATCATCCTGCACGACGTTCACGGTATGATGGTGACGTCGTATATTCAGACCCGTTCCTTGTGAGCTTGCTACCTTAGCTTGCTACCTTCTGTGAGGGCGCAGTGTCCTTGCAAGCCTCAGAATGCTGTTGCGTGAGGTGGTCATGGCTTGTGTTCAGTGACACAAGTCATCTACGCAACGTGCTATGTACGAGAGCCTACTCTCCAGATGCGATGCGCCGGAGTTGGACGACAAGCTTATCGCCTTGATCAGACCGTCGTCATCAAGACAGATCGCTGTCATGTCGGTAGCGTCTTCGTGAGTCGCGCGAGATTCCAGTACTCCAAAGCACAAAGTAAACTGTCACTCTCCAAGTAGGGTTGAATTCCTAGGTTCTGTAAGGGTAAGCGCCCTGATATCTCTAATAGTTGGAAACCAATTGATGAACCTGAAGTACTCACTCCGCAAGGAGCATCCTGCCTCGCGAGACGGTCTGTCAACATCCACTGATTATCGATCTTGAGACGTTGCTTTTAATGGTCCTAGCTGTCTTGGACTGCAAAGTCGCCGCGTAGACAGAGGCTGCAGCTCTTTGTCTCAAGGCAGTGGGGAAGCCATGTCTTCGAGGTACTCATGGATTGGACGAGAAGGCGACTGCATTGCTTCGGGAGAGTTTCTACGGCCGTCGTCCATGCTGGGCTTTCGGTGCCTTGTGCTCGTGCCTTGGCCGGATGCTCAACCACCAACGATGCCTTGGCCTTAGCAAGGTCAACCTTCGATGCACTGTCAAATTCATCACTCGCGAGATGAAGGGCAATAAATCTGGACGGCTGACCTTGACATTGAAAAAGACGAGCGCTCTTGAAGCAGAATACGTGGCTGCTAGCTTTCTAGGTGCAAAACAATGCATCTCTCAAAAGCAGTCACATTACCAACCGCCTTGTCATCCTCTTCCAAAGAGCTCAAACGTCTGTAGCCCTGTCTACACTGCAGCCATTGCGCGCTTATAGACACGGTAGGCTGGTATAGCCGGGGGTCTCAAACAACGCGCCATAGAAATTGCAACCAGTGAGTTTCCATGAAGAATCTCTGTGTGTCACAGAACACCTTGACAAGGGCTTTATGTGATGGTAGACCGCCTCACTAGCTAGCTACCGACAAGTCAATACTACAGAATTGCCAGATCTTACGGCTTCCTTGCGAGACCGTCTCGTCTGACTTAGCGCCATACGATACCTAGATATTGAGAGAACAAAGCAAAAAATACCTAGGTATTTACCGCAATCTGCCCGCATATTAATTGCACAACCTACTACTACAAAGGCATTTATGTTGCCGCTTTTTGCAGCTCAGACAGAAGGGTCAGGGTGTCGTTGCGATGAGGTAGTCAATTGCACCGCTGTATTGAAGTTCGGAGCGGACCGCACATGGTTCTCGCAAGGATTGCTTAGGCCCCAGGACCTGGGGTGCGACGGCGAGACATGGCACCAACTTGCTGCACCATCCACGCCATTATACTTCAGCCTGCGTGCAGATAGCGCAATCTATTTCTATGTATATGACGTGGTCTATATTGCACACCGATCGTTCAAGCCTTCTCTCTTGATTGCAGATCATGTTGTGGAAACGGGGGGGCAGTGTTAGAAGAAGCGGGAGCAGATATCGTAGAGTTTGTCCAACTTGCCCGGAGGCGGAGCTGACTGAGCCACAATGCAGTAGGGTGTGGGGAAGCACCCTGGAGGAAGCTCAGCCGCATTACCACCCCTCTGGGATGACCTTTCTAGCTGTCTAGCGGCCCGCGATCACCGCTCGGCTCCCTGTCACGCCTTTCCGTACTTGGTGTTGGGGCAAGACTCCTTGACACGTGAACCAACGGCGTCCGAAGGTAGATCTGTTCTCGAGATGATGAAGTTGGGACTGTCGGGCAAGGCGATCAAATACCTAGGTACCTATCCAGCAGCGTGGTCGCCAGAAGGGGCACGGGGGGTCTTTTTGCTCGATTAGGAGCCGTTGGAGAGTACCTTGGTGGGTTTCTTATCTCAATACCAAACAGAATCCATCAACAACGAGACATCGCAGTCGTTGATCAATTGGACGGTACCTAGAGGAGGACCGCAATTTGTGTGTAGTGTGCTTCTGGTGGTACTCAGTGGTTGACAACGTTAGGCAGGCTGGCCGGTGCGACTTGAGACCTTATCCTTTACCATACCTGGATTCCATTGGAAAATCATGTTTGATCTACCATCAAATATCTCACATCAGAATATCTATCATCATAGTTGGCTGAAGATCTATTCCGTACACGTACCGTCTAGAGGGAGGATTCATTAGTCAGAAGATCCTTCCGGTGGCAGGAACATCGCTTGTTCCGTGGGTGGCACAGCATGTGCAGCACCTCTCTGCCATAGGAAGATCATATTCGATCCGCAGCGCATCCACATCATTGTCAATGTCAGTATCATCATTTTTGTCTGTCTGAACACACCAAGTGCAGCGCTGAACCATTATTATCAGCATCAAGGACCGTCCTTGTGCTCACCGCATTCCCCGCAACACAGCATAGCTACTCATTGCTAATTGTGTCCTTGGACATCCAATTGGAATCGCAGCACGCACATCCTCAACGAACCGCTCAGCCTTATCTGCCCCTGCGCCCTAGCAAAGTCCTTGCAGGTGGGTCTCCGTCGCCCAGACCTCTCTCTTGACCTGTTCGTTCGGACCGGCAGACCGCTTGAAGTTACGACCTAGCTGCGTGGAAAAGAACTTGCGTGGGAGGGGCTTCTTGTGTAGGAGCTTGGGACTGACTAACAAGGGACAGCAAAGATTGATAAAAAAGAAAACCTAAAAGGAGGCTTTGCTTGGAGACCACCGGCAATCCAACCCTTTCAATCGGCCACTTCCACTCGTAGGACTTTTACTCGGCCATCAACGGCGCAAGCTGAGACTTGAGTCCTACACAAACCCCACACTGCACACACACATCCAAACGGATGGCCTTGCACACAATTTCTCACACACCCTCACGTTCACACTCACCTAATCGGCGCCGGCACACCCGCAATTCACATGCAGCATTGAATTGCACCAATCCTTACCAAGGTATTCGGCATCTCGACGCACCTCTACACAACTTTGCTTGACCAGCTGGCTCTGCATGTACCGTGTTCCGTGCTGCTCATGCCCGTGGTTCTGCAACTCGCCAAGGACAACCACAGCGCCCTTTCTGACACACTCTCCGCCCACGGCCGACTTTTTCCCTGCTCGACCGCATTGTCCGTCGCTTATCCCTCTCAGCACTACATAGTACTACCCTGGCCCTGGTCCTGACTGCAACTGCGGAACTGGCCGACAAAGTCCTGGGAGCCTTGTATTCGCTTGGATCGCCTGGCCTGTACAGACTGTCCCTTTGCCTCAGTAGCGCTCGCATTCCAAAATTCAATACAGTCCTGACTGGCCCTGGCCCTTTTGCCATGGTCCTAGACTGAGGGTCCTGACTTGGAAACAGAAACGCTCGCTTCACATTCGCGAACTCTGAAGCACTTGCTGCGTACTCCTTCTCGGCTCCGACGTTGTGTCAGATGAGGAGCTGGCTGCACTGACACCCACAGTCCTGCGCCCAACCTGTCTGTTGGTTACCAATCAGTCCCGCAGTCCTGCACGGCGGCGCCAGCCCAGTCCAAAGCCCAACGCAGTAGCACCACCCGGGAAGGGGAGAGAAAAAGGCACAGAGTGTGGGAGAACAGCAAAGAGCCTCGAATTGGCCTAATTTCTCACCCTCATCCTACGCTGCAGACGCTCTGTCCGCCCAACTCGAAATACAACTCTACCCTACCCTTACCTTGTTGAGAGGGTCCTGCGTCCTACGCCCCAGGCTTGGCTGGACCGTGTCAGCCTTCTTTCACCTCCCCTCCCCTTCCTTTATTCTTTTTTTTCCTCCTTCTCTTTTAAGGTTCCTCCTCCGCCCTCCGGCTTATTATTCATGAGCTCCTTCAACGCTCGTTTCAAGAATAAACTTGGCCTTACGAAGCGCAACTCGAGTGCAAGCTTCCAGTCGCCCTCGCCGGACCTGGCCCATACTACGAGTCGCACCCCGCCTCCGCCTCCCGGCTCAGCCTCTCACTCCTCTATATCCATACCGCCAGTCCAACAAACCCAATCCACAGGTCAAGCTGCGTCGATAGCTTCACAGCCCAACACCTCGCAGCAGTCTCTGCCCCAAATGAACCATCCCGGCCAGGGCCAACGCCCGCCGAGCTACAGTGCTGGTTATCCTGGTGGGTCTGCCCCTCTTTTTGCTCCGAGCCCTTGAACTTTTGAATATCACCCCCCCCCCCCCGGCCCCTCTTAATAAC
>JAPEVC010000211.1:0-61613 GCA_027946555.1 Gnomoniopsis sp. IMI 355080 | reverse complement strand
CCCCCTCTTTTCCCCATGTTTGCCTACCCACCTTGATGCTAAATCGCCGGGGAGGGCACGCCCGAAAGCTACCGGCCGGGGCATTCTCGCTCGCACGCACAGCAGCCCGGTCTTTGCTCACTGGTTATCCCCCGTTTGAACGGCCGCGCTCCCGTCAAATCTCCCAGAGACACGGAAACGGCATTGACAGGGGCAAAAAGGGTTGGCTACCGGGTTGCTCAATCCTCGAGACGGCTGCTGCTGCCCATGCCACTGCAGCAGGCGGGTTTGCTGCTGACTTGAGCTTGTGTGTGCTGTCGTGGCTGGGTGACCATGCAACCCCAGGACAGGCCGGGGATCACTTCGCCCTCTACTATCCGCAGGTTGAGCCGAGACTGATGTAGTGGTCACCGTAGATAGGACTGGAAACCAAGACAGTGGTTGTAGCACGCAGGCGGCACAGGCCCAGGGTAGGACGAGCGAACACCAGGACTGGCGGCAACGGCGATCGTCGGTCGACGGTGTCAGATTGTCCCACGTAGTACATAAAGTGGACGTTGATTCTGGGTGGGCGGACGAATGGCAATTGGTTACTGCATCTACTCTACTTGTGCGAGGCTTGTCCAAAGATCTCGCAATTAAACGATGCTGTCCAACCGGACATATAAGATGGGCTGACATTGCACACTCCGCCTAAGACTTGCATCGCAGCAAAGAAGACATCAAAAGACATCAGGAGCATCGAATCCGCTCCCCTACTGCTAGCTTTTTCGTTCAGGTATTGTTTGGTCTTATTGTCTCGAAGAACGGCATAACCTTTATTTTCCTTCCCCTCGCCGTGAAAGCGCTCGTGGCCCCCATTGGGCCGCCGTTGAGAGTTGCTGCAGGCATATGATTACACAGAGATCCCATCTCAGATTTAGACGAGAAGCACTATATCCGACGCAGGTAAGTGCCGACACTTCCTGCTGCGTCACCCCGCGACCTCGCATAGCATAGCGCTGCGCGCAACGTGGGTTCGTGATATTCGTCCGACGCATCCCACGGCCAGAAGCGGGGAGTACTCGTCACAACGGCCGTCCAATGGGAGCGGCTAGCTAAGGGGCTCGGCGCTGCGGAGTAAAGTATGCATTCTCATGAGTTTCGGAGAACAGTGTCTCGGTCTCGTTGGCTGTGACAATATGCGGAAGCGACTGATCCAGCGCGCGCGGCCTGCTCACAACCGACTGTGAAAGCCTGGGAGCTCATGGTCCTCGGGCCAATGTACCTCTGGCCATACGTAGCGGATAGTCTCCCAAATGTGACTGTTTCAGGCGTTAGGAAGCGGCCAAATTATCGAGCTTGGTTTATGGGGAGTGATTTGGAGACTTACGAAACGTGGACAATCTTCAGCCCGTCCTTGACTTCCTCCGGTAGGTCCTTGGCGTCCTTGCGATTCGATGCAGGAAGCAGTACAGTTTTCACGCCCGCTCGTAATGCCCCTATGAGCTTCTCTTTTATTCCGCCGACAGGAAGAACCTTGCCACGCAAGGAAATCTCGCCTTGAAATATCAAGTCGGGTTAGTGTCTGGAACTTAATGCACGTAAGGTTTGCAGTGTGGCACTCACCAGTCATGGCAATATCCGGGGATACCGCTCGGCCCGAAAAGAGGCTGATCAATCCGATGCTAACATTCTGATCAGTGAACAGTTTCCCAGAGGCGAGTCCTTGAGTTGAAATAACGTACGCTTGTGCCATTCCTGAACTTGGACCATCTTTGGGAATAGCACCGCTAGGACAATGGACATGTATGCTTCGGTCCTTCATGATGTTTTGTGAGGGTTGATGAACCAAGCTAAGCTCGAATGCATGAGCTTTCACCCACTACTTAGTGTTAGCAAATTTCCGTATCGGTAATACAGCAGGGGAGTAAACCTACGCTGAGCGCTACTTCGACGCTTTCTTTCAGGACGTTTTGGAGATTGCCAGTCTGTATGCGTTAGATTATGGCTTCAGATTCGTGGATCATGCAAAATAAGACGACCATTTGAGCAGGCCCAGGAGCCGTTGCCTTAAGTCTGACCTCAATAAAGGCATGAATCGAAAGACGAAAGTTACTGCCACAGTACACCATCCCATAGGGCTGTGACATTGCAATAGTCTTTCGGCTCCGCGACCCGATGACCTAAGAAATGGAGCAGAAAGGGAAATTACTTACTAGCTGAACTGTTCCAGTCCCAGGGAAGTCTTGAACTTCGATGAAGAGGATGCTACCGTTCCCTCCTGAGCTGTAGGCCACCAGACCAGTAACCTGAGGTTTTTGTCAGGACATTGATACCGTTGTCAAGAATCAATCCTACATTGGAAAAATTTGACTTACCACACCTGGCCGGCTAGTCTTCTCCGCAATCTCCTCCTCGAACTTCTCAATGCCCAAGATATTTTCCACGTCATCGACGGTCAGCTGTGACTTGTATGTCTCTAGACGCCCATTATCCTTGGCGTCAGCATACTCAACTGCCTTGGCACGACAGACTGACCCAATCTCCCGTTCCAGATTGCGCACACCGGCTTCGCGGGTGTAGGATTCAATAATCTTGGCCACTACCTCGTCCGTGAACTTGACCTGCTCCTGCTCGAGCCCGTTGACCCGAATCTGCTTCGGGATCAGATGATTTGTCGCGATATGCCGCTTTTCTACTGTCGTGTAGCCAGGAAGGTAAATCGTCTCCATTCTGTCCAGGAGAGGAGCCGGGATGGTGTCAAGAGAATTCGCCGTAGCAATGAAGAGGACTTTGCTAAGGTCCATTGGGATATTAATATAGTGATCGGAAAAGGTATGGTTCTGTTCCGGATCCAGAACTTCGAGCATCGCTGCGGAGGGGTCACCTTGAAAGTTCGCATGGCCCAGCTTATCAATCTCGTCGAGCAGGAATACAGGATTCGCCGCTCCGACCTTTCTTAGCCCTTGGACTATGAGACCCGGCATGGCGGCGACGTATGTTCTGCGGTGGCCTCGTATTTCCGCCTCGTCTCTGACACCACCAAGTGAGATACGATGGAACTTGCGGCCAAGAGCTACGGCCAATGACCTCGCAATACTCGTCTTTCCCACACCAGGGGGGCCAACAAGCAAAAGAATCGGCGACTTGTCGACCATCCGTTTCCCTTTCAGAACTTCGAGGTTTGCGGTGCTTGCCTTAACCTTATCATCGATATCAGAGACAGGGGCGCCGCTCTTGGACGATTTGCTAAGCTCCAGAGAGGCAGCTTCGTCTTCGGCTTGTTTGATCTTTGCCTCTATGTCTGCGTTGACTGAACTTTTCAACCTCAACACGGCGAGGTACTCAAGGAGGCGCTTCTTGACCTTATCCAAGCCGTAATGATCGTTGTCCAGCTGCTTCCTTGCTGTCGTCAATGTTTCAGGCCCTAATCGATCCTCGGTGACATGAGTCCAAGGCACTTCCGCGAGAGTCTCCAAATAGGTCCTCGTGACTGCGTAATCTGCCTGAGCGGGCGACATCTTCTTGAGCCTTTTGATTTCTCGCTCTGCAACCTTTGCGGCTTCGGGAGACAGCTTGGCCGACTCAAGCCGTTTTTGCAGCTCTTCGATTTCGTTTGGTTCGTCGTCGTCCTTTTCATCACCTTGTCCACCCCTACCTTTCATATTTGGCATGGGTATTCCGAAACTTCTTCGGCGGACTGGGGTGGGCTGTTGTATGCGCCTTGGACCTGGATCTTCATCGTTGTTATCATTGTCGATGATGATAGGTATCGATGATCTGGAAAAACTGGTGATTTTGAAGTTGCTCTTGATGTTGGCGAGTTGTGTTTCAAGCAACTCAATTACATAGCGAGTTCGTTCCTTGACGTCGAACAGAGAGAGAACCTTGATCTTCTCTTGGAAATCAGTTGCACAGACATTGGCCATATAGTCTGCAAGGATGCCTGCTTCAGCTGTGGTCTTCTTTGCGATGAGAAGCTCAAGTCGGCTTGCAAGGGCCGGAGGCAGGCCGACAGAGCCAGAAGAGCGTGGTACCAGGGCCATGACGCGTAGAATGGTCACTAGTTCTCGTGACAAGAGTCTCAGGGTCTGGAATAGCTCCTCAAAAGCCTCGTCTTGGGTGGGCACTAGAGACACGGTCAGTACATCGAATTTACGAACGCTGATAAAAAAGATTTAGGAAATGATTTTTTTTTTCTAAGAAAGCAAATTAATAATAATAAAAAAAAAAAAGGGGGGGATATCGTCACAAAGGAAACGGCGCGAATATGGGAACGCCATGCTTCGTCTTTTATGCATCGAGGCCAACGCAGTGGCAATGCAGGATGTTGGGTCACGCTAACATTGCTGAACATCTGAGGACTCATGTTCGCAGCCACTAGTTGTAGACTTTCGTAGTTTTGAGGGCTTACCTTGATCTTGATGATAGGTGACCTTGCCCTCGAAGTGAGGCTGGGTTGAGTAGACCTTGTCCACCTTGACTCTTGCGACACCCTCAACTAGCAAGGAGAATTCACCGGTACCCCGCCCCTGGACACCGGTGATTTTGGCTGCTACGCCAGCATGGAAGAGGTCTCGTTTGGAGATGAGACTGGTGTCGTGGTCTTCTTTGGAATGGTCTTGCTCTCCGGCCTCGATAAGTCGCACGCCGTTGGGACCGACCAGGCTCAGTCCCGAGGCCTGAGGAACACAGGCGATAGGTACGGTATCTATTCTGCCCTTTGAGCTTCGGGCGCCGGCACGAGTGTAGACGACAGAAAGAAGAGCAATGATGTCTGGCCTTTCGGAGGAAACAGGGACCGATTTGACGATTCCAGGAAGAAGGACGGTCCCCTGAGGAAGGGGTATGATAGGGAGAGTTGCTGAATGAGATCGAGGCATGGCTGGCAAAGCACAGGTTATGGATGAAGACGGTGCTGCAAGCCGAGTCCTGTGTAAGCTGTGTCACTTCAGTGAAGCCTTGTAGGAATTGCAGCGTATCGTTGTGGGAATAGCAGTCTTCTTGACGTATTAGAATAGTATCAGTATGGTTGGGAGGGGGCCGGTGGTTGACGTGGAGAAGTGAGGTTGCTGAGATAACTACTTGGGCACTTTAACCTTGAAGATGTGCCGAGGTTGTTCAAGATCCGGCTGCAGCCGCCCAAACGCTCTTTAGCCCGTGCATGTTGTCAGAGTCGGGACCAATAAAGCTATATCTTTTGCCACTAATAGTAATTGCTAGAATCTCATGGAATGAGGCTTGCTTTTGCACTTCCCAGAATCATTCTGGTCATTCTAAAGATAGGCGTATATCCTATGACTATTACATCTTACAGCCCAATAAAGATTGTGTTGGACGACTAGCACACACGCAACTCACAGCATCCGCTTCAGACACCCCTGGTCCTCCTGAGCGTGGGCTTGTAGTGTACATTAGATATGTAGCCAACCCCTTTGGCCTCAACCGCAAGTTTCAATTATTGTTGTTCGGCCTCATGGAGCGAAATAATTGTCTGTGCGACAAAGGAGGCATTTTGTTGGGTGCAAGATTAATGCCCATGCAATACTTAAAACAGGAAAGTGGTTGTATGCCCTCATGCGTACAATCGTATTACATAAGCTGCTTTTGCCCTCACAGACGCGCTTTCCTTGCCAGTACATTCATAACTTGCGCACGCGTTTATTAGAACCATTAGAAACTGAAAACTTTACCTCAAACGCAGAATGGGTTGTCTGTAGATCTCTTGGTTTCGCCGACTAGCAATCAGCCTCACAATGTCGGAGCTGATGGACATTGACGGCCCTCGCGGGACTAAAAGGAAGGCAAACACCGACGACACGACCAACGAAACCCAGCGCCCGCGCATCAAGGCCCTCGACCCAGACGTCGTCAACAAGATCGCAGCTGGCGAAATCATTGTTGCCCCTGTGCATGCCTTGAAGGAGCTGGTCGAAAATGCCGTGGATGCTGGGTCAACATCTCTCGAGGTCCTGGTCAAGGATGGTGGTCTAAAGCTTCTTCAAATCGCTGACAATGGGTCTGGCATCGATGTAAGTTGACTTGCTATCTTCTCTTTGGGATAAGCTTTTATCACTGACACATGTCTAGAAAGAGGATCTGCCTATCCTATGTGAGCGCTTCACTACGTCCAAGCTCCAGAAATTTGAGGATTTGTCCTCGATCGCAACCTACGGATTTCGGGGCGAGGCCTTGGCATCCATCAGTCATATCGCCCACCTGACCGTGACTACCAAGACCAAGGACTCAGATTGTGCATGGCGTGCGCACTATGAAGGGGGCAAGCTTGTACCAGCCAAGCCAGGCCAGACGCCTGATCCTAAGCCCGTGGCAGGTAGAAACGGAACCCAGATCACGGTCGAGGATCTGTTCTACAATATTCCCACCAGAAGGCGGGCCTTCCGCTCGGCCTCGGATGAATACAACAAGATCATCGATATGGTAGGGCGCTACGCCATCCACTGCAGTCATGTTGCCTTCTCTTGCAAAAAGCAAGGAGAGTCGACCACGAGCATTTCTGTCCCAGCAGCAGCATCTGTCGTCGATCGTGTTCGCCAGATTTACGGCGCTAGTGTCGCTAACGAGCTCGTGGAATTCTCGACGTCGGATGACCGTTGGGGCTTCAAAGCCGATGGGCAGGCGACCAACGCAAACTACCACATCAAGAAGACGACCCTGTTGCTTTTTATCAACCACCGCTGTGTGGAGTCAAGCAATATCAAGAAAGCCATCGAGCAGACATTTATCGCCTTCTTGCCAAAGAATGGCCATCCTTTCGTCTATCTCAGTCTTCAAATTGATCCTCGTCGGGTGGATGTCAATGTGCATCCCACCAAGCGGGAAGTAAACTTCCTCAATGAAGACGAAATCATACAGGCAATCTGCGAGCACATCCGCAGCAAGCTTGCGGCCGTAGACATGAGCCGTACCTTTATGACCCAAACGCTCCTCCCAGGAGCTGACTGGGCAAAACAGCAGACAGCTGAGGATGTGGCATCCCCCTCTACAGCTCGAGCGTCAGGCAAGAGAACCACCCGCCCCTATGAGAACAACCTCATCAGGACAGACACCAACCTCCGAAAAATCACGAGCATGTTTACTCCCGCAGATGGGCCCTCATCTAGCAAAGGCGACTCTGCCACACCGGAGACCACCGCTTTCGATCGTCAGCAGCCCCCCGAGGCCATCGAATACGAGACCAATGACCGCGAGGCAAATCCCTGCCGACTCGCCAGCGTACGCGAGCTGCGTTCTGACATCCGCGATGATATGCACCACGACCTGACAGAGATTTTTGCCACGCATACCTTCGTCGGTATCGTAGACGAGCGGAGGCGGCTCGCAGCCATCCAGGGCGGTGTAAAGCTGTATTTGATAGACTACGGCCGCGCGTGCTTTGAATACTTCTATCAAATAGGACTGACTGACTTTGGAAACTTTGGCGTTATCCGCTTTAGCCCCTCCCTCGATCTGCGTCAAGTCCTGCGAATGGCAGCCGAGCACGAGAAGGAGAAGGTACCCTCTTCCCAAGAGGGGGCACAAGACTTCGACGTCGACGAGGCAGTCGACGCAGTCTCCTCGCAACTCATCGAGCGCCGCGAGATGCTTTCAGAATACTTCAGTCTGGAGATCTCGCCCACCGGCGAACTCATCAGCATCCCGCTCCTAATAAAAAGTTACACCCCACCCATGTCAAAGCTCCCACAATTCCTCCTCCGTCTCGGTCCACATGTCGACTGGACTGACGAGAAGGCCTGCTTCGAGACCTTTCTGCGCGAGCTGGCGTCTTTTTACGTGCCCGAGATGCTACCGGCTATGCCTGGAAATGCTGAGGAGGCTGCTGTGGAGGTGATTGATGACGAGGTGCGGGCACGGCGGCGGCACGTTCGCTGGGCTGTGGAGCATGTGTTCTTCCCGGCGTTCAAGGCTAGACTGGTGGCGACGAGGTCGTTGATGAAGGCCGGCGTGCTTGAGGTGGCCAACCTGAAGGGCCTGTACCGAGTGTTTGAGAGATGTTGAGTTCAGACTCAAATCCAGAACCTTGATGTAGGCGGGCATAGTATTCGAGCAAAAACATTGAGATAATTTGCATGGGTATTTGCTACATGGCGTTCAGCATGGGTAGAAGATATGTCTCGCATGGAAAGGCACCGATAATGTAGATAGGCGTTGCTGGGTTCGAGTGTGCTGAGATTTGCCCTTCAAGTGGAATCTGTACACCAACAGACACAAGGCACACTACATTTCTCTTCATGTGGAGCATTTGATTCATTAGCGCTGATGGTCATTTTCGATTCGTCTATGGTCCTTATGAGTGCCAATAATAAGACGCCTTCTCCCGGCTTCTTCTTGCCAGAAATACCATGATACTGTACAGTCATTTCTTTTCTAATCCTTTGGATCTGCCATCCACACGGAGATCTACTTGCCATCTTCCCAGTCAGGGTTCTGCCGCGTCTTGTTAGCACCGCCATCGTGAACAATTTGCTCTAAAGACAATGAACTGACCTTCTTCAAAATTACGAGACCCTCAAGCGTATTGCTGACGCTAATGTATTCCTCGTCCTCAAGCTCGGCACGCTCGCCAAAGCCTAGCAGGACTGGCGTGCTCTGCGTTTGCCAACCGGTGATAGTCTTGGGACGACCAGCCTGACCAACGACGTCGACGGCTTGACCAACGCGGACGTTGACCGTCAATGGCTTGAGGTTCTCATCGAGAGTGACGAGGAAACGTGGGTGCATGGCTGTCACCAGGAAGTAGAGCAAGTAGTGTGCGTCCTTGGTGATGAACTGCTTGGCGTCGATCATGGCGACAATGACGGCCAGCAGACCAGCGGCCGACACCCGTGAGAGGATCTGGCGGTCGGTGTGGAAAGGGCTGATGGACATGGTGCCCTTGCCCATGTGCAGCAGACCCTGCGCAATGCGGACCATGAAGAGGGCGTCCTTCTCGCGGTGGTAGTAACTTGCCAGCTGGCGAAGTAATTGTGCTAATCTGGCGTTGTTGGTGCCAGCGCCGAGAATGCCCATTGAGAAGATGGCATTGATCGCGACATCGTTGTCATTGTCGTGAGAGTACCGGGACAGGGTGTCGTAAACTTTCATCTGAGGGTTGCTGGGGCTGACTAAACCCATGGCCAGAGGCACTGCGCGTCGAATGTTGGGCTCTCCGTAGTGCATCAAGTGACCGAATTGACGTAGGACCATCTCTTGACCGACATCTTCGCCCATGGCAATCAGACCGATACCGAGAACAGCATACGATTGCAGTAGCTCGTCGCCCTTCTTTTCGTCAGAATCCTCCAAGTGCTCATTGCACATGTGCAGCAGCTCCTGAATCTTGAGCACGGCGCCGGTGCCCGCCCACGCACAAATCTCCACCAGAACCGCAGTAGCCTTTGCCGCCGGACTGTCAATCGCCTTCAATGCCTCCAAGATCACGTCGACCTCTTCCTGCTTGCCGAAATAGAGGAGACCAAGTCCCAGAGCCATGAAACGGGTCCACTTGTCCTTGAGCTGGCTCTGGCGGTCGTCGTCCATCATCGTCGTTATTATCGCCTCCGTTACTTCAGGATGACATGAACCGACAAAGATCAGACCGCACGACAAAGCCGCCATCGCCGAGATCTCCATGTCCTGTGTGGTGTCGCTAATAATGGGCAACAACTTGTCGGCAAGAAGCTCCTCCTTGTTCGAACCGGCGTATGTAAGGCCGAGACCCATTATCGAAGCAACGCGGATGAGAGGATTTGAGTGTTCCAACTTTTCAGACTCCCCCAGCAAAGCCATGACCGGCTCCGAGTCCATCTTCACACCAGCATTCATTATGCCGATCGCCAGCATGGCACCAGCAACAATCTGGGGTTCTTCAGAGTAAGTGTATTTGTCGATCTTGTCCAGACCATTCTCAACGTCCCAGAGAAGAAGGGTTCCCAGAGACGCCACGGTGGAGGTCATGCCCTCATCCTTGGTCTTCCATACCCAGCTGTTGGTGTCCTTCTCCGTCAACATCATCTTGTCGTTGCCGAAGCCGGCATTCACAAACGCGTTGACAAATCCAGAGGCTAGATTGTGGCGCGCTGAGTCCAGATTCGTCATACCAGCCACACGACTGCTCTCGAGGTGGCTCTTGTAGATATCTTCGGTTGTCTTCGGATCAAGAATGTTGAGTTCTTTGCCCAAGGTCTTGAAGTGCTCCGCTAGACGAAGGTTGCTCAAGCTCTCTTGCACCTCCGCGTCCTCTTCTTCGTTCTCCAGAGATATGCGCTGCCTTGCAATCAAAAACGCAAGCTGTTTCTTCAATGTGGGGTCAGTAGCCGCGCCAAAATCCGCCTTAATGAGCTCCATGTCATTGAGACGGATGGCCAAAACCATTGCCTGTGTAGCTTGGCCATATTCCTTGTAGATGTCGTGGGCAACACGAAGAAAGAGGTCGTTGTCCGGGTATGTGAGAAGGTTGACCATGGAGACCATGTAGAGGCAGACCCGGGAGTAGGTGTCCTTATCGACGAAGCCTGGGAGCTTCTCGATGATCTCCAGTTCGCTCATCAAATCCACCGCGTCAGCCTCAGCGTTGCTCTTAAGAAACAGAGGGACGAGCGTCAGCGCGAGGTCGACCAGATCATCAGTCGACTCCTCAGCAAAGATTCTCTTGCCGTAGACCTCTCCAATTTCCAGAGCCAGATGCCGCACATATTCGTGGCCCCAAGAGCCAATGTCTGATGTGGGTGCCAACAGTCGGTACTGGAGCGTATCTTGGCGGTCCTCGTCTGAGAATGTCATGCCAATGACAGACATCACATCAGCTAGCGAGTTCTTGTCGTCGCCTGCCGGCCAATCCTCATACAGCTTCTTCAGGTGTTCGTAGTGGGGTCGCAGGAACTTCAGTGGCTTTGGTACGGCGGTCATGGAGGATGTAGATGTCTTGATGAAGTTTTTCATGGACTCCAACGCCGGCTTGTAGAGAGATGCATCGGATTCCTATGCATGCCAGTGTCAGTATGGCTATTTATTCGGCACGTAAGCTACAGAGATATCATACCGACAAGCGCTCAACAAGCATGTCAAGCTCGCTCTTGAGTTGCTGGTCCTCCTCGCTGAGCTCTTCTGTGGCTGCAATGGGGTTGTTAGCTTGCGGACACGAAACCGGGGACGTCGGCGCATACACTCATCCTTCTCGTCTTCCTTCTTGCCGTTTGCGACAGGCTTGCCGTCCTTGTCCTTTGGGACGTCCTCAGGCTTGCCATTTTCAACGGCTTTGCCCTTGCCCTTGTCGACGGCGGAAGGCTTATCGTCTTGAGCCATGATCGATGTGTGGCGGCGGACTGAAGGACGGTTCGAGAGTTTGGTTCGGCGCAAGGTGTCAACCCTCTACTTTGGTCGGCAGAGGTGTGACGGGAAAGAGACGGGGACAAAAAGGGATCACAGTCAGAGTGAATGAAGGGGGATGACTGCGCAAGCTGGAAAGAATCTCAAATATTGGTATGTGCGGTGAATGTTGTTGATGCAAGTCGGAAGCTTTGTAAACCAGCCGCAGCTTAGCTCGCAACGGGACTTGGAGGTTGACGCGAGCGTTGCCGCCTGGCTCTGCAAGTGTCGTCAGGGATTGCTTACCTAAGTCACACTCACGGTCTAGCTGTTCTACGGAATACTAGGCCCAGCACTTAGGTACCTAGGTCGGCATTCAGTTGCTGTGGAATATTTGTTGGAATTCCTCCGTACCAAGTGACTAATTGAGAGGGGATGATATTCCAAGACTATATAGTACGGAGGCGACCTCTCCAAGACTAGATCACATTCAAAACTACTGTTGTCAGTATATGAGGACATCCTCTGTATCCAGTGGCAGGTCTGCCTCTTCGCCCTTTGGAAGGGGACCCTTGTCCAGCCATTTCTAATCGATAAGCCAAGCATCGACTTCATCCGCTTGTGTGCTGGGAAATTTTGGAGGGGTCAAGAACAACTTAATGGATATATGTGCCCTGTTCGATGAGCACCTGCACCTGTCTCTCGGTATACTGCAGCCTTCAACACTTTTAGGACAACTTGGCTGCAGAAGAGTTACTTAACATACATTCAAGTTATGCTTTGAAGTACATACTCCTTCCGAACTTAACGATACCCAAGCCGCACATTACAAGACCATCACCATGAAGTTGGACACCAAGGCCATGCGCCACCTCACTGCTGAGGATTGGCGAGTGCTTGCAGCAGTATGTACACATTGGACTTCCCCTTTGATCCGAAATAAGGTCCCCTAACGCTCTTTCCCAGGTAGAAAACGCCACCAAGAACCACGAGATCGTCCCCACCTCCATCATCGAGAAGACCGCCCACCTGCGCGGCGGCGCCTCGGGCGTGCGCAAGTCCATCTCCAACCTCGCAAAGAACGGCCTCATAGGGCGCGTAAAAGAGGCCAAATATGACGGCTACCGGCTCACCTACGGCGGACTGGACTACCTTGCGCTGCATACCTACTCCTCGCGCAAGGAAGTCTACAGCGTGGGCTCACGGATCGGCGTTGGCAAAGAGAGCGACATCACAATGGTGGCAGATAACGACGGCGTGCAAAAGGTGCTGAAGATCCACCGTCTGGGCCGTATATCGTTCCGGACCGTCAAGACGAACAGAGACTATTTGAAAAAGAACAAGCAGAGTGGCGGCTGGATGTATCTGAGCAGGCTGTCGGCCATGAAGGAGTACGCCTTCATGCAAGCGCTGAGGGAGGAGGGTTTTCCTGTGCCAGAGCCAATTGCGCAGAGCAGGCACACCGTCCTCATGTCGTTTGTCGACTCATATCCTCTGCGGCAAATCGCACACGTACCCGACCCAGCGAGCTTATATGCAGACCTGATCTCGCTAATTCTGAGACTGGCTAAACATGGCCTGATACACGGCGACTTCAACGAGTTCAATATCCTCATCAAAGAGGAGAAGGCCGAGGAGACAGATGAGCTCCCGGATGGGGCGGACAAGACAGAGGCAAGCGATGCCGTAACTCTGGTACCAATCCTCATCGATTTTCCCCAGATGATTTCCATGGAGCATCAGAATGCAGAGATGTATTTCGACCGAGATGTCAACTGTGTAAAGCGATTCTTTGAGAGGAAATTCCATTTCATCAACACCAAGCCAGGGCCCTTCTACAAAGATGCCAAGAAGACCGTGGGAAAAGATGACGCCAAGAGGCTGGATGCTTCTGTTGAAGCATCAGGTTTCACAAAGAAGATGTTGAAGGACCTTGAAGCTGCTATAAGGGAGCAGGCAGGATCCAAAGATGATGATGGGCTGGATGGCGAGGAGACATCAGATTATGAGGACAGCGACTCACAATCGGACCGGGAAGGCGAGGAAGCAGTGGACGAAGATGGGGTGAATGAAGCCATCCCAGCTATTGAAGACAGCAAAAGGGGAGCACCAGATAATACAGCAGAGTCCTTGAAGGATCTCCACATCAAGGATACATCATAAAAAGGTACCGATCAGCATCAATACAATACATTGAGCACAGCCAAAGACCTTCTCTGGTTGCAATCATGACACCAAGACACAGAAGTTACTCGAAAAAGAGAGACGCACAGGCTGTTGGTATGAGAACTTCCATCAATGTATATTTCCACCGCCTGAATTGTCTTGTGGCAAGACGAGGTACAAACAACGGATAAAAAGTGCTCTATGGTACAAGGACGAATTAATGGGTGATGGAATTATGCACTCAAACTTCCTTGCTAACTTCCAAAGAAAGCGTCTCCTTCAATTCACTTGGACAGACCGGCTCTTGTGTGCGTTAACCGACATGCTTTTCTGATAAAGAACCAGAGTGTAAAAGACAAAACATCATGACCCAGCTGACATCAAACGACCTCCACAAGCACCTGCGGAATAAGGCTGTTGTTGATGCTGAAAATTATGCTGAGAGACCTGTCGTCGTGGGAGCATGGTCCAAAGAGTGTGAGGAATGATGACCTGGAAGAGTCGTGGTCTTCTAGGCAGTCTCCTTCTTGACGAGGGGAGACGACTGGGACTTGCAGTTGGTGGGGGAGTCCACAACAGTCACACCCTCATCAGCGGATCCAGATCCATCATCGGAGGTGGAGGCCTTGGTGCCTTGACTACAAAAGAAAGTCAGCGTCGAGGGCGGAGACAGGAAGCGACAAGCACATACTGATCACGCCCAAGGAACGCATTGGCGTTGCCGCTCTGAGCAGAGAGGACGGAGCGGTATGGACCACGGGCACTGACAGCTTGTTAACCTGATGAAAGCCTAGGTATTAACAAATGTTGCCTAAGATTGAAACTTACTCGGAGAAGCGTGGAGAACGGCCCCAGCTGTTCTGACCGTAAATGGTGGGGTTCTGACCGACAGCCATGGATCCGTAGGCGCCGATGTTGTACTCGTTGGTACGGTACTGACGGCGCTCAGCAGTGATGCGCTTCAACTCCTTCTGCGCAGGCGTGTCGGCGTAGCGGACCTGCATTGCCAAGCACTCCTCGCCCACAGCAACGTTGTGGTACTGATCGATAACTTCCTTACAGATATCGCGCGTCTCAAAGCTTCGAAGAAGGGTCAGTCTTTAAATCACTGACAAAAACGAGGGTCTTCACATACCGAGCGAAACCGACGCCACGGCTGTTGCCCATGCTGTCACGCAGGATCTTGCTGGACAAGATCTCGTAGGGGGCGAAGATGGCGATCAGTTGCTGCTCGGTGACAGACTTGGGCAGGTTAGAGATGTAGAGGTTGGTGGAACCATCATCGCCCTCCGCCTTGAGGCGAGCGTTGAAGCTCTCGCGGGCGAAGCCAACCTCGTAACCTAGGATGTAGAAGGCTTGAATGCACTTCTCGGAGTCACGGACATCCTTGAACTTGGCGAAGCCGAATCTGTGACAAGTCAACAGGCTGAAAATCTCACATATTAGCAGAAGATGGCAGACTTACCCCTTGCAGGCACTAGTGGCAGTGTCGATGATCGCCTTGCTCTGCTCGATCTCACCGAAGCGAGAACAGTACTTGATGAGCAGCTCATCATCGGTGGTGGGGTGCAGACCGCGGATGTAGACGTTCTTGTTGCCCTCGATACGATTCTCGAGGCACTGCTCGAGGCTCTTGCGCTGCTCAGGGGTGGTGAAAACAGCAGGAACAGCAGCCGGGATAGCGGGCTCCTCCTCGGTCAGAGCACGAAGCTCCGCCTCGGCGATACGCTTGCCCTTGGGAGCGACCTGGCCAATGACACCAGAGACAGCGAGCTGCTGAGGAGATGGGGTGGTGTAACTGGATCGGTCAGCCGACATGATACGAGGGGCGTTGTGGCCGTCGCCCATGGCTCCGAAGAAGGGCGTGCCAGGGGTGGACTCAGTAGCCGTGGTTGAGTAAGAAGCCCGACGGTTGTCCAGGCCGGGAACATCTCGCTGTCTACGCTCGAAACGATCACCTCCGTAGGAAGCGGCTCGACCAGGAGTGTAGGGGTACGCGCCGTAATGGCCGTAGGGAGCGGGGATGCCAGCCTGCTGCATATAGGCGTTGGCAGGGAGGCCAGGATAGTAGGACTCGTGGGACATGACCATGTTGTGGGGGCCCTGGGTGTGAGCACCATAGCCAGGGTAGGCAATGGGAACATCAGGGGCCAGGTAGCTGCTGCTAGGCATGATGACAGGGGGAGCAGCGCCCTGGGGAACGTTACTAGTAGCCATGCCGAGAGTGCTGAAAGAACTGGCAAGACCACCAAGGCCGTCTTGCTGGGCCTGGTAGTGCAAGCCACGAGCCACGTCGTGAGCGCCCTGGGTGCCATAGGCAGAGGCCATGTTCTGGCGCTGGTTGTTGGGGTGCTCGCCAGTCATGATGGAGTTGTTGAGGTAAGACATGGTCGCTTCCTGCAGAGTGAATAGTCAGCCATAAGTATCAAGTATTGACAAGCTGGGCAGTGTTGCCTGAGGGGTTGAAAGGTACTAGAGTTGACGAGGATGGCAGGGCCCCACGAGAGATGAATACTGTTGCAAAACCTTTGAGTGTGGCCTGGGGCACTTGACGAGTCTCTGGGAGCCTCAGAAGTAGGTGAGTGCTGGAGAATTTGAAGAAAGAAGTGGGCTTGTGAATTTTGGAATGGTATTGAGGTTGTTGCCAGAAAGTCAGGCTATAAGGGCACCTTGGTAGATTTATGGATTAGGCAAAAACAAGAGGGGGCAAAGCAGGAGAGGGCACAGTAAGAGAGGCTGGCGACGCTGTGTGGAAGTGGTGTGCACAAACCTTGGTTGTAGTATGCTGATGCTGTCAAGACTGAGCTGTACAGCGTCGTCAGTATGGAAAGCAGATAGAAAGCTGAGAAATTAGAGTAGGAATAAATGCAAAGAATGGTGGATTGAAAGAGTGGTTAACGAAACTGTCATGTGTTTGGAAGAATAGCGCTTTGGAAGGTTGTTGGGTAAATAGGTGATGGGTTTGAAAGAACGCGTCGTGGACCCAAGTTATGGAAGACAAGTTTGACGGCGGGGCAAAGGACTTGGAAAAGATTGATCAAATCTGAGAATGGTGGATGGTAGCTTTGAATGGCGGGGCAACCGGTTGCAAAAGTTCACCACAAGTTGAAAATAGTGAAGGATACAGTAAGTGAAGCTGGGTGGGCTCAGAGGGAAGTCAGTTTGCGAAGAGCTGCTCACCTTATTGTTACGACGCAGTCTGTACAACACAGATCAGAGGCGATACAGTAGAGCTGGATCTGGCTGAGGCAGTGAGACGATGCTGTCTGAAGCGAGCGGAGTTGAAATTAAAATGGATTTGACAAAGCTCTGCAGCAAGTTGGGAGTGACTGTGGATGGTGTATGTTGTTGGATGAAGAGGAGAGAAGATGCAGGTAAGCATATGATTCTCAAGATATGTTGAGATGACAGCAGCCAAGAGGATAGTGTTGCTCCTTCCACTATTGTTAGGCTGTTCTGATGATGAGGCAAGAAAGAGAAGTGAAAGATTGTTGGTGTTGCTGTTGGCGTTGCTGTTGGGCAGTTGCCTGGTGCTCAACCTCAGTCTTGACACGACGATTCCAGGTGGAAGGAGCAGTATGCAGTTTACAGCAAGCCCAAGACTGCCTGTCATCCACACAGGTCTTCCAAAGAGGCACACCTTCGCCAAACTTTTGATTCCACTTGTTGCAGTTCTTCCGGATCCTTCTTCTGTAGGCATGTCAGACAGAGACTCTTCCATTATATCGCACAAAAGCACGAGTAAATCAAAGACTAAAAGGCACATACTTTGTTGCCCTTGCAGCCCACCGAATGAGCCTCTCCGAGGCCTTGGGTACCTCTTTCCCAGGCAAAATTCCCAAAATGAACGAGCACAATAACGTCACACAGCCACTGCAACATCAACTCCTTCCCAATCGACTGCGCTGGCCTCCAGTAATTTGAAAATATGGATGGGGCTGGGGCAAGACAAACTTGAGGTTATGGGCACTCGGTGCAACTTGGAGCAGCAGATCGAGAGAGTCTTCCACCTTCTATCGGTATTGCAATCCTTTTCCAGACCTTGGTAGAAATTAAGTATGCAGTTCAGCAAAGGGGTGCTGTGTTTTTTCCCTAACTCACACTTTTGAAGGAATAAAGATAATGATACTTAAAGAGGACAGACAGACAGCCCGACTTCGAGACGAATCTCGAGGCCCAGAATTGAGAACAGAGCATTAATCAAGCAAACGGATGCAGGGCAACACAGAGCCTTTATGGAGTGATGGAGTATTGCAGACGCAGACAAGCGCGGACCAGGGTCGTTTCGCATCGCATCGAGGCAAGGCGTGCTGCAACCAAGCGATCCTGATCCCAGGCCCATCCCACGGAAGAAGGAGAAACAGATGCTGCACTTACACACACCGAGCAAGAAAAAGAAACACATCTGCACCTCCAATGCCCCAGCTGGAACCAATAGCCAGAGCTGTGGCGCCTCAGCGTGGCATCTCACAAGACGCGAAAGGTGGCCACAGAGCAAAGAGAGCCAGGAGAGCCTGGCCCGCTGGCAGAGAGGCTTGAAAATTCATAGGATTTTTTGCTCCGTCAGGGATGAAGACTGTCTCACGCACGACTGTCCGAGTGGCTTGTGAATGTCTCGCTCGGCCGTGCCATGGAAAGAGGACTTTCCAGAACTTCACACATGGCAGCACCCATGAGCAACACACGCCAGAGGAAAGCAGTCGATGCGATCTTTACCTCCAGCCACAGACGTAATGTGGAAGGCCATGTTGGGGCAGAAACCCTCTCTATCACGGGTCCTACCAAACGGTGTGGTTTGCCCAAGGCCCGAATCATCATTCGTGCAAGACACATAGCTCAACGCTTCCCGTATTACAATTCGTCCCGACCTGTACTTGTAGATCTCGCGACAAGCCTCCCACTCCCACACGCGTGGAGGAGAAGGGGGGGGGTTGGAAAGCAATCGGGAACCATGCCTAATCTGTCCGTACTCGCAGTAAGTCGTTCGCTTTCCGTGATTTGAGTTCAGCCGGCGGGATCTTCGACGAGTATATTAATCTGGAACAAACGCCATTCGATCGTCTGAGGATGTGGCATATATAGGTCTGGGCTCGATAAAAGCGGCCTGGGTGCCCACCCAGGTGGGTATCCATTCAACAAGTCCGCGTTCGGCAAGTTATTCCCTCGCCAAAGCCCGGGCCGACGCCGCATTCTCGGGACTTGCCGACCGACACATCGCCAGTCGGACCTTGGAAGTTCGACACAGTACATTGATTGCCTATATTATGTCTTTAATATGCACATGGACGGATAGTACGACACTTCTGCATTCCGGAGCTGTTCGATGGGCATTACGGCATGAGTTGCATTACAGACAAAACTTGATGCCGCTTTCCAGCCACCTCTGAAGGCCACAATATCTTGGAGAATCTGTCGAAGTGGAATCAAATTTAGTTTACCTGGTACACCCTAATGGCGGCACTATGTTGATCAATGTCGGTCTAATTGTGATGAATCTCAGTAGCAAAAAGTGCCCCCAGACTCCTGTATCCCCAAAACAGTATCCAGCCAATGCTTCGTAAACGCGCCGCTCTTACTCATCTTTCGCTGGTAGCGAATTCAACACCACAATATCGACATGCTTATGACCAAACGTCCTCCTGTGAACGATGTTAGCGAATCTGCATGAGCGACAGGCTAGGAATATGATTGGAATGTACCTGGTACTGGTTTGCGGCTCTCATATTCTTCACAATCTCCTCCGCCTTGGCCTCTGTCTTGTCTCTGTGCTCAGCAATAATCTGCACCAGCACAGCATTGACTTCACGAGCCATGTTCGCAGCGTCACCGCACACGTAGAAGTAAGCCTTTTGCTCCAAGAGATCGTTGATCATCTTGCCTTGTTGCTTAAGCAAGTGTTGGACGTAGACCTTCTCAGGGCCCTCCCGGGAAAATGCAGTGTGCATCTCGAATTTGTCACCCATAGTCTTCTTGCGTTGCTACAGTATTGTTAGTCAAGCTCTCCAGTGATAGCCAACAGCACCAAAGACTTACCTCCCACTCGGACTCGTACATGAAGTCCTCGGTTCGCTTCCGACAGCCGAAGAACAGGATGGTCTTGCCAACGTCTTTGCCGTCCTCCGCCTCCTTGGCCCTTTCCTGAATGAAACCACGGAAAGGAGCGACACCAGTGCCAGGTCCGATCATAATAATGGGCTTGGATGGGTCAGATGGCAGCTTGAAGTTGGAGTGACGAACGTGGACAGGCACGTGGACACCATCGTATTTGTTACGAGGACCGCAAATCTCGTAGGTCTGACCGAAAGGTTCTGGACTGGGGTCGCCATTCTGTTTCTGCTTCAACGCGAGGAGATAGTTCGTAGCCACACCATAGAATGGCTCGTCTCTACCGGGCAGCTGTTGCTTTTCGACAATGGCTGTGATGGAGATTTTCTTGGGTTGAACGAGGGCTGAGGACGAGATAGAATAGTACCGGGGCTGCAACTTGTTGATACCTTCGATGAAAGCCGAGAACGGAACAGCGGACCATTTCTGACCTTTTCCGACGATTTCGAGGATTTGCGCGATGTTGAGGCACTGACTGCTGACCTTTTCGTGGAAGTAGTCTTTGTCACTGCCGAGTTTGGTCATCTCTTCCTTGGACTCCTCGTCTGGTGCGAAGGCTTTCAGGGTATCGAGAAATTGACGAGATACAGGGGCGCATAGTTCCATGTGGTAGCGGACAATGGCATCGTAGGTGGTCGGGGTGGGGAACGGCACCTTCGCCGTGGGCTCCAACGCCTTGACGCTGATAACGGTATCGCGCTTCTCAGAAAGGCCAAGAACATTGAGGAAGCGGTCGGTCTCTTTGCCGGGGTTCGTAGGCCAAACAGCAATGTGATCACCAGTTTGGTAGGTCAAGTTGGAGCCACTAATGTCAACCTCCATGTGCAGGCAGTTCCGATCCTTGGCAGAGAAGAGCTCATGGGACTCGGCGATCGGGGCAATGTACGGATTATGCGCATTGAAAGGGCCCTTGGCGGTGCCTTCGAGGTGCATCTTGTTGGGCTCGCCGACGTAAACCTCGGGGGAGTCCTTGGTAAGACCCTCACGTTCAGTAATGCCAAAGATGGGCTCGTAGACAGCCTCGCGCTCCTCCAGACCCATTTTCTCAGCCAGAGCAGTCCACATAGGTTCCTTCCAGGCGAGGAAGTCCTCTTCCATGGTACCAGCGCCATCATCACCCTCACCGGCCTCCCCAATCCGAGTTGCGCCAAGCTTGTCGAGCGCCTTGCTGACATTGCGGACCATGGAGTTGTAGTGCTCGTAGGTATTGTTGCCGAGACCGAATGCGACATACTTGAGATTGTCCAGGGGAGGTTCTCTGCTCTCGGAAAAAGACACATCCTCTCCAGTGATGAACTCGTAGAAATCAACAGCATTGTCAGTGGGCTCACCCTCGCCGTAGGTCGCGAGGACAAACATGGCGACCTTGTCGCTAGGGAAAGAGTCCAGGTTATCGTAGTCGTAGTCCTCAAGATCAGCGACCATAGTGTCGAGGCCAAATCTACTTTTGCCTTCCTTTGCGAGCCTGGAAGCGTAGTCTTCGGCCGTTCCCGTCTGAGATCCATAGAAGATGACACAGTTCTTTCCGCTCTCCTCTAGCTTCTCCAGAATGTTTCGTGTCTTTCCAGCTTTGGCGGCGTGGCCGTTGGCGAACGAGTTTGCATATGGATCTTTCGTGACGCCCCATAATTTCCCTTTGGTAAAATAAGCGACGGTACCGAGGAGAATCGCCGCGAGGACAATGATGTCCAGCGTGTCTAATTCGGCCATTTTCGAGACGACAGCCGTGGGACACCTGACAAAACGGTCGGCTTAAACTTGTCGTGCAGTCCTGTAAGAGACCCGAGATCAGCGGAAGTTCCACGAAAGGTATTTTGCGCCAAATAGTCGATCATCCAAGGGCGTTGCGCAGTGCCGGAGGCGGCAGTAACACAAAAGAGCGGGGAGTTGCGCGACCAGACTTACTTTCTTCTGTCACTGTCTGCAGTGGGCGAACGAGTGCGGATTTTCAAGGGGAAGCTGGTAAACTGTCAGATGGCTAATGAAGGCAGCCTCGGGCGTAGACCAGTCGTGCAAATCCTTCTCGTTGCAAATCCCGAGGACAGCGAGCAAAGAGAGTTGGGGGAAAAGAGCAAATGCGCGCCGACTCAGCAACTATCAACGTGGCGCCTCCAGGGAAATATCGGACTATCTGCTGCGGTAACGGGGGCTTTCTTGCTGCCGAACGCTAAGCGTTAGGCGCCCGCAGCCGTGAGGGTCCGGGTCCACTATGCGCAGAAGTGTCCACAAGAAAGGTCCGTACAAGGTCCGAGTAAGCACAACGTACAGCGATATACTGTACTTACTGTGTGTGTAACTGGCAAATGCTTCCACTATCTTCAATTTCGATTATGATAATTTTGCCCAAATAATTGAAGAGTGCGATGGGGCTGGAATCAGGACACGGAGGTTGCCTTTCAAACTAAAGTAAACGGTGAATCGGCCTTGATCTATATTAGTACCTACCTCTACCCAGGTGTTGTACCCCTGATAGGCAAACCTTGATGAAATCTTTGGTTAGGACTGGTATCCGGTCCAAGACTTACCCTCGGCCGGTGATTCCGACAATACCAGCATAACTAAGTACTGATCCTTCGGTCTCGTACCTTGGAGATTACACCTGCATGGACACATCACACCAAAGGTATTATACGCCCTTGGACGAACACCTGTGCGTGACTCTTCAACGTTGAAACCATCAAGCCAAGAGTTTAAGTTTGCCTGGTTACCCTGCGACGCAATGCGAAAGGAAGCCCGCCGCCTGTAATGACGACTAGATTTCTTTTCGACGTAAGGTGTCACATGCTTCCACCCAATCAGGCGGCTGTTGGCCTTTCGGCGTTCAGTAGACTCGGGACTGTCTGCCATTACGTGTAGCATGTGTAGCAATATCACACAGAATAAGTCGGCGGTCCTCGCCTCTTTTCACAAGCAAAGATTGATGCATGAATCGATCTTTCGGGATACAACGCGCGCTCGCACGAATCGGTTATCCACGGTAGCTAGGGTATACTAATGGTACCATCAGATTGCTTGGAAGACGTCTGCATCAGACAAGGAACAATAATGGGCCTACCCGGAGCCGACGTGCCTTGGCTACGGGAAGCAGATGGGGACCGAAAACCTTCGGGCGTGTTCATTCAAGTATGAGTAGTCCGTCCTGGTAATTGAAACGGCGCCGACCGCCCGTGAGGACCCCCAGAAGCTACACATTATATAAGTTGATCTTCGGCCCACGTCTGGACTATATACTGATGGCCCCAGTACTCCGGAGTGTTGACGCATCTGGGACGTTATGGGCTCGGTAGACACATCCAGCTTCTCGGGTCACGAGGACGCCGGATCAGACTTGTTATTTGGCCAGCTCTAGTAACAGTCGCGGTCTACGCCCATGCTCAGGGTGCCCCGGCAGCACCGACAGCGTGGTACGAAATTTGCGGCCTTAGATTAGCGAGATCCAAACGCCCTGCTATGGCGACGCTATTTTGCAGCAAACTAATATTATCAGCGGTCTATCAGTAGATACTTGACCTACTATGTACCTGCGTTGGACAGCCTTACAGACAACAATCACATCGAGTAAGCCCGGATCAAAAACGGCTGAGTTAGTGGATTACCTAATTATCGTACCTTGCATCCTCACTGATTTGGCCTACCTACCCGCCTACATACTAGGTACCTACCTACCTACCTAAGTATAGTAAGGTCAATTCGTTGGCTGGGTGCATCGACGAGACTATGCCAGGGCATCAATGTTACCCACCACCAGCTGAGTTGACCTCCTCCCAACAGGTGCATCATAGTAAGCGCCCATACGCCCACGCGGCGGCGACATCGCATTCCGGGTGACAACCTCTTGGAACAACAGGGGTTTTCAGGGCCCAACGCTCCCCTTTGCACGCTGTTTTGTTGTCAGGTTCGGTATTGTGTGCATATGAATTCCCGGAGAGAGATGCAAGCATGGGTAAGCTATTCCCTGGTGGATGAAACTGTGGTGGAACCGCCTGTCGTCGAGCCTCACCTGTTTCACAAGTTGCAAAGAGGGGAATCGTTGCGGGTGCTATCGCCCACGTTTACAGTACAATTTTTGGTCCCTCGACTTCGATCTTCATCTCATCCTGCCTTGCCCTTGTTTCCCTACAAAGCGAATCCCTCGTACTAAAGCCCATACACGTGCCTGGTATTTCCAAAGCTGCTTGCCTTCTACCACGTCCAAGCGTTTGTCGGCTCTCTGAACGCATGCTAACCACGAGCCTCGGCTTGCACAGCTCCGTCCTCGACGTTGCCCGACCATGCCTACGAGACTCTGAAGTTCTCGCCCCGGTCGCCCATCAACGAGGAGGACGAGGATTGGGGTCAGGCAGTGCTTAGAGCCGGAGACTTGGACTCAGGAGCTGCGCGCTTCCTGGCGCATTCGCGAGAATCCTCCCTAGAGAAGCTACAGTCCGGAGGCCTGGTCGCAACCCCACCGTCGCAATCCACATCGCCTTCACGCATAATACACGCCCCAGCCCCTCGCTCTGTCGCCGGGAGCATCTTCGATCGAGCCGCCGAACCTAAAGTTACGGCATCCTATGGCCATCACAGGCAGACCTCGATCGTACATTCAAGAATACAACATTCAAGGAATGGAAGCCACGCTAGCAGCTCCTCGAGCCCACTGAGCCCAGAGATTATCGCCGCTGCCGGAGCTGGCCTAACTCCAGACCGGCTTGAAATGCATCCCTACGGTCGTGGGGAAGGCGACAGTGTGGCAGGTTCTCGACCGCCTACCGCTATGTCGGGGACTACCATGGCCTCGGGCCAACTACCCGAGAGGACTTCATCCGCAACAGAGGCGAGCACGAATAGCCAAAGGAAGCCAGAGCGAATGCATAGTGGAAAGAGACGTGACCATTCACGACATCACTCCCACTCAAGACACCACAGAGATGATCAAAAGACCGTTGGGGAGTATGCACTGCATGTGCTATTCACTTCGGTAGGTGTTCTGCGGCGCATATGGCCACTAGACGCATGCTAACTTTGGTATCAGTTCATTGCGCAAGCAGAGGAGAAATTGAACGATTCCATAACCGTACCGCTCGATCCCGAACCTCACATCGAAAGTATATGTGGTCCTGGCGTGGATCCTACGTTCGATCAGAGCATTTCTGCCCTGGGACACATCGCTAGCTCAAAACCGAAAGCCCTCATCGACTCTATGATGCTGTGGAGGAAGAGCAAGAGTGATGCTGCAAACGAAGCGCGCATGGCAACAAAAGGTCACTTACCTGCTGGGCCTTTACAAAGAAGGAATACTGAGCCAGTGCAACCCAACGGAATGGGAGACCCCCTTCACATCAATGGGCAACTTTTCCAATCAAGACAGGAATACGTGGCACAGGCCGAACGCCGGTCTCTGGTGTCCATCTATATCCTGTGTCGGGTACTCTTGGAGGTTATAAGTCAGAGTACCTTGGCCTCGATCACGCCCGAAATGGAAGACAAGCTCGAAGGCATTATCTTCAGCCAGCTGAAAATTGCGGATACCGAACAACTGATGTTTTCACCCTTGAAGATGGCCAACTGGAACCTTTTCACACAGCTGCTGGGCGTCATGAGCGAAATCAACCTCGAGAGTGTCACAGGCCGCTTCATTGCCGATCTGGACCGCTCTATCAACGAGCACAGTGGCCTGAAAAGTCCTATATCCGCCAACCGAGATGCCACTGAGGGCAAGATAGAGCTGGTTTTGGGAGGGATGAAGTATTTAAGACTCAAGACCAGTCCACCTGAAGCCTGGGATCAGACCTGCAACTTCATGATAGCCCTCGGGCGATTGTTCACCAGATCTCACGGGCACAAAGTGAAATCAGCATTTTGCCACATGTTGGAACAGCTTCTACTGCCTATCGCTGCTACAGCCAGCAACAGCGATTTCAGTAATCCAAAATGGGCCGAGGTTCTCAGCAATATGAGTCCTCGACTCGCGCAGATTTTCATGAAACCAAAGAACTGGGCTTTTGCATTTCCTTTGACGACGACTATGCTCTGCGTCTCACCTCAAGACACTTTCTCATCTCAATGGCTTCAACTTGTATATCCCTTGCAGACCAAGTTCAAGGATCGATACGCGAAACCACAGTGTCTTCAAGTTCTCTCGCGACTCGTGTGGACATATTTGACTCGAACGACGGATACTGCTGCTGGCACGGCAAGGAAATTGGATGAGGTTGTCAAGCTCATTCTACCACCAGCACGGCGTTCCCTTCTTGCAAGTGACTCCTGGGTTGCAGATCCGCTCATACAGACCATCAGAATAATCGGGTTCAAGCAACCGGAATACTGCTTCAAAAATATTATCTTTCCTCTTGTTCACGCGGACCAGTTCAACGCCAACAAGGACCTCAAGATAGAAAGCTTGGATCCAGACAAGATGGTGATTGGAATCCGGGCTTTTTTGGCTATCATGTCAGATTTAGAAAAGGGAGAAGAGGGCTGCCCCCCGTTTCCGCTACACTATCCTGCCCCGCCGCCGCCGCCAGACAGGATGCCTACTTCCCCGATTCTGACCTCGCCCACAACTACCTTGTCACAGAGGCCGACTGCGAACACCTCTGAAGAGGAGGTGTTGGCGAGCCCTGTTGCCACTCGCTTGCTGAGTGATACCGTAAAGGAGTATTATACCAAGTTTTGTGAAATACTGGGCAAGATCACCATCATTTGCGACAACACCTTCGGCGGTCAAGCTGCGTTGGATGAGAAATTCAATAGCCCGGGGCCGAAGACCCCCATTTCAGAAACCTTCACATTCCGCAAGGACGACCATCAGAACCCACAAGACACAAAACAGGCCTTCTATGAGCTCCTTCTTGTGGCCGTGCAAGCTCTGCCGCGATGCCTGTCGGCAGATATACCGTTCAATTCTCTAATCAATCTTTTGTGTACTGGAACTGCTCATCTGCAGGACCACATAGCTGATTCGTCAGCACGCTCTCTGAAGGCCATCGCACGACAGTCTCATGCACAGCAGGTGACCACAGGCTTCTCTCGTTTCATATTCAACTTCGATGACAGGTACTCGACCATGTCAGACGGTGGGATGCTCGGGCCTGGTCACATTGAGAACACTCTGAGGCTCTACGTGGAGCTATTACAGATTTGGATCGACGAAATCAAGCGAAGACAAAAGGAAGCGGTTGCAGAAGCAAGTGAAAATGCGGCTGACATCAGGGGATTCCAGCTCGATATATCTAGCATATGGGCCGAGGTCGACCAGATTGAGGCCCACGGCCTTTTCTTCCTGTGTTCTCAATCTCGAACAGTCCGCTATTTCGCTACCACTGTCCTACGGCTAATAACAGAGTTTGATACGGCACTCGGCAAGTCGACGAGCGAGGAAAAAGACACTTTGAGACTGATCGACATCCTTGAAAATGACTCCATGCAAGTTATGAATTTCAAAGATGATCAGCTGTCGGTAGCCGAGCGAAGTCGCATCCAAAGAGGAATGCAAGACAACAACAATCAAGGTGCCTTGATTGAACTCTGCACAAGCGACGTTTCCTACGACACAACTTTGTGGTTCAAACTATTTCCCAACTTAATTCGCGCCGCCTATCTGAAATGTCCCTTTACCGTTACCATTGGGCGCGATCTTGTCTGCAATCGCATCCTGCAGATGTATAAGACAATCACTCTTCTCTCCGAACCCTCGAGGGGTCTGTATTACGGCTCCGATCCAGGGAGTGCACGCTTTGTGGGACGCACACCTACGACGCAACCCGATATCTTGGTGGAGCAGTGGAAGCTGTTCCTAGTTTTCGCCTGTACAACGCTGGCGGATCCCGGGAACCCACAGTCTAACCCGCTCCATGGTAATCAGCACCTCCGCAAAGGCTCACTTGCATCGTCGACCGATAAAATCGTGTCGGCACGGACACTGTTCAAGTACCTCAACCCCCTGTTGTCTGTCTCATCCGTGTCTGTCAGAGAGGCTGTGGTCACGGCTATGGGCTCTATCAATATTTATATTTACCGAACATTGCTCGAGGAGCTTCAAGGGTATGCCTCTCGTTGTAATGACGAGGCAAGGGCTCGAATTCATCAGCGGACAAATAGCAGTCCCCGCCGGAATCGAAAGATGGACCTGTTGAGAACCGAGATCACTCACGTCTACAAGCTCACGTCTCACTTCCTTAAGGAACCTGAGGTGTATCAGGATGATTGGATCCTAAACAACCTTGTCTCATACGCCAAGGACCTGAAGCTGTTTCTCATGGACGGAGAAGTTCAGATGGACTGGGAATTCCAGAGGTTGCGGCGGCATTACTGTGGTCTAATGGAAGAGCTGTTTGAGGGTATCAATAGAACGACTGATCCGCCGAGGTGGATGACCTTCGAGGCTCGCAAATCATCTTTCGCTCTAATGGAGGAATGGTGTGGGTTCTCGCCAAACCAGCCGCAGATTCGGCATAGAGAGGACAGCATGAGACGCTCAATGATCGACCAACAAAATATGGGCGAGAGGAGCACCGTATCGGCGGCTATGGAGATCGAAAAGCGCAACCTGAGGACAGCAGCCCTAAGCGCCATGGCTGCACTCTGCGCAGGTCCTATCAGTGTAACGACAGAAAGCGGTGCCTCCTTGCAATTTGACGTGCGTCGCATGTTGGCCTGGATTGAGGCAATCTTCAGCAACGGTAACGACCGTACGAAGTTGATCGGCAGACGAGCCTTGAAGAACCTGATCGTTTACAACCAAGAATTCCCTTACCTCCTGGAGCACTGCATCTCCCGATGCTATGTTACTGATGTTCCGAGGGTTCTCGAGAGCTACTTTACAGTGGTCACTGAGGTTCTATTGGAACATTCCGATTATCCTTCTCCCTTTTGGAAGCTCCTCGGTCTCTGCCTGTTCACTCTGGGCAATGACCAGAGCGAGATCCGATCGAGATCTGCGCAGGTCCTGCAAGCCATCGAGGAGCGCCACCTACAAGCAAAAGCCTCTAAGATTCAAGATTTTGATATCAGCATATCTGACAAGACAAAGGCCGTTTACAAGCTTGCTCAGTACAAAATCTCCGAGAGGCTTTCCAAACAACATGCAGAGCTTGCATTCTACCTCTTCTCAGAGTTCACTCTGTACTTCAAAGATCTCGAACCTGTCAACCAAAGAAGTGTCGTCGCTGTCATTCTCCCATGGATCCAGTCTGTTGAGTTGAAAGTCGACCCAAATGGCGGGCCGACTGGACAATCGTACGTCCTGCTAGCTAACCTGCTCGAAATCACTATCAAGTCAAGCGCCGCACTCCATAACGAGGTACAAGCCCTGTGGCAAGCGCTTGCCACAGGTCCTTACCCCGGCAACGTCCGTCTCGTGCTCGACTTCATTATGTCACTCTGTCTGGAGCGACGGGAGCAGAACTTTGTCGAATATGCCAAACAGATTGTGGTATTCCTCGCAAGCACCAACAGCAACCCGGGACACAAGGTGGTGGAGTTCTTGCTGCTGCAGATTACACCCAAGGCGATGGTGCCAAATGAGAAACGAGAGACTATGTTGCCGCCTGGGGACATCCACCACTTCCCATACTGTGCTGATCTCGCTGACGCCTTGCCTATTGGAACGAAACAAGCAGGATTCTCTTTGGGACAGTTGTCTTTGATCCTGCTTGTAGACCTGATGGTCTCGCCTGTCAACCTGCAAAAGGAGGGTATACCGATTCTCCTCCAAGTGGTCACAGTTCTCTGGGATCACTATACCCCGCTTGTGCAAGAACAAGCACGGGAAATGCTGGTCCATCTCATTCATGAGCTGGTCATTTCGAAGTTAGACGATGAGACGCCGGGAGAGACCACTAAACCAATAGAGGATCTCATTGAGCTGATCCGGCGGCATGACCGTTCTGTTGTTTGGAGTTACGAAGACAGCAATGGCAAGGTCACCGATCACGACACCAAAGTCCCGGCCGGCATGGAATTTCTCACGACACGAGTCGTCGAGACGTTTGAGCTCACCTTTCCCGGCATCAAGGAACAGTGGGGTCGTCTGTCTTTGACATGGGCCACGACTTGCCCCGTTCGGCATCTTGCCTGCCGTTCTTTTCAGATTTTTCGCTGCATCTTGACCTCTCTGGATCAGTACATGCTTGGAGATATGCTCGCCAGGCTGTCAAACACCGTTGCTGATGAGGATGCAGAAATCCAATCATTTGCGATGGAAATTCTGACAACATTGAAGACCCTCATCGCCAAATTGGACGCCGAGAAGCTCAGCACATTTCCCCAGCTTTTCTGGACGACATGTGCATGTATGGAATCCATTAACGAGCGCGAGTTCTGCGAATCCCTCGAGATGCTAAACGAATTCATGGACAAGGTTGACTTGCAACAGCCCTCGGTGCGGAAAGCGCTCATGGACGGCCAGCCCTCGAAATGGGATGGTCAGTTTGATGGCTTGCAACCTCTGCTATACAAGGGTCTCCGATCTTCCACTTGTCTTCATGCTACTCTCAAGACTATCAACCGGGTCGTGCGCCTGTCAAGCGATCCTTTGGTCGGTGATGACAAGCGCATATTCTTTGCGATTTTGGCCAACTTGCCTCGCTTCCTGCACGCCGCGGAGCAGAATAGCCTGCCCGAGGATGTGGCTCAAGCAGCCGAAGGTCTATTGGAAATTGTCGTTGGCCTAGGTTTGTCGGATCTGGCTGTGGTCATCAACGACTACCTCTCACGTAACCAAGGATCGCCTGAAGACTTTATAACACGAGTGGTTGGCGCCATGAAGGAAGAGTTCTTGCCTCAACTCGATTTTGCGATGATCACCACGCTGATGGGCATGCTAACGAACAAACTCGCCTGGGTCAAAACGAACACCATGCGCATTCTCCGCGTCATCATACCGGAAATCGACATGCGCAAGCCTGAGATGGCCGGCCACGGTTCTGACCTCATCTCACCATTATTGCGGCTTCTGCAGACGGAGTTCTGCATGGACGCCCTTGGTGTGCTTGACAACATTATGACAATGTCAGGTTCATCCATGGACAAGCATCATCTGCGCATGAGCATGACTCGGGCTACTTCAAAGGCCGTACGCAAGGAATATGATCGTACACCAAGTCTATTTGGCATCCCCGAGGACTCCGGGTGGGCGATTCCCATACCCGCCAAGAAGACCGACTCTACGCGCGCCAACATCCACGCAGCCTTCTACATGTGTCAGAGTGAGGGTGGAATGGCAGTCGAAGCGGTGCCCACTCCCGATGTTGAGTTCCATGCGGACGAGTTTCCTTATGGCTACTTCACGACGAGCGAACGAGCCGAAACTATGATGTCCGAGGATGGGCGCAACGAATCCGCCGGCGACCTGGTCTCGAAGCTCGACAGTCTTGATGACTTCTTTGATGATCTTCCTCAAAGCCCGCCGAGTGACGGACGGTCATCGCGTACGATAACAGAGTTCACGCCCGACACGTTTGAGTCCGGCTCGCTCTACGACGAGCAGGTCCTACCGATCTTGAGCATGGCCAATAACGGAAGCACCACATCCTTTCAGAACGGCTTCGCCGACAGACCTGCAACAAACCGCGACGGCAGCACCTCGAACACGATGAACCCTGGGGCATTTGCGCGTCCAGGCCTGCATTCGCGGTCGGTTACGAGCCCGAATTTGCACATGGAGGATGAGTTGCCTGAGGATGTTTTTTCTGATGTAGAGGACAACGGCCTATCTGGGCACGACAGCAGCTTTTTATTGGAGAATATGATCAAGCGACCGCCACAAAATCACGCTCGGAGTCGCATCAGGGGGCTTACAGGCGGAAGGTCGCTGGAGGCGCTGCCGGAGTGGGAGATGCCCAATAACAATGGACCGGTGCCGAGAGTACCGGATTCATTCATGCAACATGCGCCGCACAGCGATATGCTCTGATTTGGCCAAGACTTTCGGGACTTTGACCACAGCTGGTCTTCAATTGATTGATAGATAGTTAATAATTTAGCGGGGAGTAAGTGTAAGGAGTTTCAGGTGTAGGGATTATGTCTATGAAGCCGTGCAGCTAAATCTGCATTTACGGCATGAACAATGTCATGGCATGGGGTATTCAGAGCACAGGACAGTAAGCACAGCGCAATCATTGTCTCGTGTAATCGACAGTCGGCATACCTTATGGGGAACAAACATCACATCTTCTTTGGCAGGAGCATTAGCGTCTTTCAGTGCAATTACTTGTAAATTTGTGAAATTTTAGTGAGACCAACCGAGTAAACTCCACCATAATCAACGCCTGCTCCAATACGCAATCCGAAATATTGTGGACCAAATCAGCTTGCCGTGATGAGGTGTTGATGTGCCTGCGCGATGTTTTCGTTCGTCTTCTAGTAGCGGTATCTGGTAGAGTAGTCCTTGGGGCTGACGACTAGACCCCTTCCTTTCTTTGCGCCCCGGTAAATTGTCTCGATGATATCGATGAGTTCTTGCTTATCCTCGAGAACAAAGGACAGTTTATTGTTGTTGCCAGTTCCTAGATCGCACATGATGTGCTTGTTTCGCTGGACGTACGAAATTGTTAGTCAACCAAGACGACCTGGGGCATGGGAGAGAGGGAGTCAAGGGCTTACGAAGAAGAACATGACCGTGCAAGGGTCGTACAGCTCGTACATAGTGTTGAAGTCGGGGACGCGATCGATGTCGCACACGTAGATTACTGCAAAGTTCTTCACCTTCTCGGCAATCTTGTAGAGAACCTCATCCTGTGCCATGCACGCCTCGTCATGATCACGGCCGAATCTTATTACAACGAGACGCTCCTCTTCCGAGAGGATAGCCTGATCGACGTGCCAGCCAGACTCAAGGTGGGGAAGGACGACGGAACCCATTATGATGTCGTGTGTTGTGTGTTGTGGTTGAAAAAGAAGGACATGACGTTGTCGCAAGAAGAGCCGCGAGACTCGGGTAAGTAATACCCCAGTCAGATGATGATGCCTGGCTGGGTACCAGGCTCCAGCGAATGTCCCAGTGGGTCCTAGTGGGGCGCCTTCTAGACCCTGTCTCAGAACAGCAATGCGGTGAAGGATTCTGCCGTAATTATTGTTTCTTTGCCGAGTCGCTTTTCTGAAGAAAGCCGCCTGTCGAGAAATATTCTCAATGAAGAATTCAAGATAACTAGAATAAGATGGGAAAACGAACGTCTCGAGGGACTGATGCGAACCCGCGCAAAAGACAGAAGGTCGTCCATGAGGCCCCGACCAGCGAAGAAGTCTTCAACACTCGCCAACTTCTCCAGCTTCTAGCCTTCGACCAAGACTTGCAAAAGGCGAGACATGGTACCTTGCGCATTCTTGTCCCTATTTCAGGTTGATTCTGTGTATTGATCCAATTCCAGGCTTGCAATCCTTCAAGATTTTCCTCGATGGACTCTTGGCAGAAAACAGCTCCAGCGACGAGCAAGTTCAGATCTTGAGAGACTACCTCGAAATCGCAAAAAGACAAGATGCCGAATCCGAAACCACTTTTCTTCCCGATATCATGGAGACCTGGAGCTATGCCGCCCATTCGAATAACGACAACATCCTCTCAGCAGTGGCGGTCGTGTTGGCGTTGTTGCTGAAATTCACGTCTCAGAGGCTCGATATGACCACTCTGGGACTGGGCATTGGCCGGACACTCTTGCACAAACGGCAACAGGAACTGTTGGCAAGGAACCTATCAGCAGATAAGAGCAAGGAATTCATCATATCGCCTACTCTAAGGCTGCTGAGGGAGGTGGTGTGTTTTGATGGCGGGACTCTAGCCAAGCCGGTATTTCGAGCCAGGAATTACACCTTCAAGGCCTTGGCCCGAAACATGGGCATACGGTATCTCGGCGAAGGTCTCGAGGATCCCAAGAGACCGTCAGCTCGCACGACTGCCGTTCGTCTATTCCTGAGTGCCCTCAAATTCCTCCACGCTGAGGCGAAGGTAGAGCTCTTGTCGCAGAAAGAAGTCCCCCTTGCTCTCACCAAGTCCTTGAGGGAGGATCCGCCGTACCTGGTCATCGAGATCCTCGACACATTGCGAAATTACGTTGTCAAGGATGAGAAGATCCCTGGGCAGGTCAAGGGCAAATTCCTCAACTCGATGACCCTGGCGCGGTTTGCATCTCTCTATCATTATGAGCACGATATCTCCAGTGAAGACAGCAAGGTCACGGTAGAGGGGGCGGTGCACTCATTTCTCAAGGTTGCGTGTATTTCATCAACGGGAGGTGTCTTGAGACCACAGTCTGGTTACTACCCGCGCTATGTTGACCCAGACGCTACAACGCCCTCCTCCGCCGAGGACGAGGTCGAGCCTGGTCTGGACAGCATCACCTGGCTAAACAAGTACAGAGACGACATACCAGTGCGCAACATTGCCCTTGCCGATTTTGTCAAGTGCCTGAAGCCACATTCAAATCTGAAGCACAGCGACTTGCTTCTCGCCATCTTCGAGGCCGCACCTGAGTTGGTCGCCAAATATTTCATCGACAAGCAATTCTTCAAATTCGACCCGAAGCTGTCTGCAACTTGGATAGGCTATTCTGCGTTTCTGTACAAGGTAGTCGAACAACCAATTCCAGCCTTCTTCGGTCGCAAAAACGGATATGCTCATGTGCCTCCGCCAACATCCATCATGATTGATAACATCATACCTCTCCCATTGAGTCAAAAGATACTCGTCAAATGCTTGGCGCAGAAGGCGGAGCTAATACCGTTCATTGTCATGCGACTGTTGGTTCTATCGATGCAAAAGCTCCAATCTGCATTGAAATTCCACAGGGAAGCAGCCAAGTCCCAAAACAAATCAATGTGGGAGGAATCTGCGCGAAGACTTATTGATGAGTTTTGTCAACGGGCTCCCGGTATGAAGGAGGTCATCGCTTGCTACCGAGGGGTCGGCAGTTCAGACCTTTTACAGAGAGAGGCGGCCAGCCGATTGCTTCGATTGTATTACGAGGTTATCCCACAGGTTGCTTTGATGGCCAAGTTCGACGTTCCACCTCTATTGATTTCTGCAATTAAAGCATTAAACGAAGAGCAAGAAAGCGATGAGGATCGAAAGCTCAGATTAGTTGAGCTGGAAAACCTGCTTGCCATTGCTGGATATTCTCCAGGCATGAGGTGGTTTGCCAAATCTCAAGGATTGCCTGTCTCTCCTTTTGTATCTCTGCTGAAGGTATTTGTTTCAGCTCCATTGGGAGTTCCTCAGGACGGCCTTAGGAATGCTCTTGGTTCGGTCGCAGAAGAACACCAATTTATTCACTCAGGTAGCGGCACTTCCCTGCCCCTTCTTGATACGCTGCAGTCAATCAAGGAGTCCAGCGACGCAGCTTCGTCTGACGCTCTATGGAGTTTTCTGGATAACAGCGCTTCAAGGTGCGCAACTGCGCCTATCAAATATCTGGAAATGCTGCAAGAACTTGGAGAGGGTTCGAAGAGCGAAAAGAAAGAAGGCATGGCCATTCTAAGTCCCCTCGAACTTGCACTTGTGGAGCAATTACCGTTCGCCGTCGACTCAGCGAATGACGCGGATCTCTCCGTATTGGCCCAATTCGTCTCCGACTATCTCGAACACATAAGAGGCGAGACAAAAGAAGACGCAAAGTTTAACGGGCTGCTTGAGAAAATCGAAGCAATCTTTGCCAGCAAACCTTCTGGAGCCAAGTTGTTGAAGAAATACAGGAAGAAATCAAGTGTGTCTCGCGAGCTACAGAGTTGGGGAGCTGATTTCTCTACCGGAAAAGAGGAAGAGGCAGCGGGCAGTGAAGAGAAGTCTGATGGGAACTCCCTTTCACAGGAAGCGCTCACCGAACTGCTCTTCGCACCGCCTCCTTCAGACAAAGACAATTCAGCACTTTCCAAGTGGGCCTCTAAGGAACCTGACGAGCTCGTGGAAGAGGGCTATGCGGCGTCCGTAATATCTCTCCTGGCCTCAGAACACATCAGCATCCGGAAAGAAGCCCTCATTAGCATCTCGAAGATGGCCGTCAAGATCAACGAATCATCTTATGAAGAGAAAGAGCAAGTGTGGGTTCTTCTCTCTGAGCTTGTCGAGTCATGTAAACCGCAAGTTGACGCTGGTCCAATACCAAACACAATCGTTGCATTTGCACGGCACGCTCTTGCGGTGTTGAAGGATCCTCACCATGCGCTATACGGTAAAATCAATGCATTCCTCATGAAAGGACCGACTTGGAAGCTCGACAGACTCCCTCTGGTCTACGATATTCTTCAAGAGGGCCCCGAGTTGGACGATACATACTATACAGAGCTCAGCTGGATAATCGCCTACCTGCTTGACGGTCTTCTGGCTGAAGCGGATATGGCAATGTATCATAATACGAGGCTGTTTGAGCGACTGCTGTCACTGATGGGCAACCCGTATATGCGCCACAGTCTACGGTTGCAGTCTCTCAAGATCATATATCGAGCGACATGCATAGGTGGAGGGAGCACGACGCTGATTACCAGATTCGGTCTTATCAGCTGGCTTGAGGCGCAGAGCGCCGCTCATGGCTCATTACCTGGGGGCGATATTTATAAGGCGCTGTCGAAAAGGATCTGGGAGACGGCTGATCAGGATCGGGTCATGGAATGGAGCAAGGAGGGCATTGCAGATGTGTTGAGAAGGATATGAGGAAGACAATACAAGCCTGGATGAATCCTAGGTACCTACTACTTGGCGAAGTTCCTAGTGGTGAACAGTCGTGTCTATACTGATACCATCATTCTCTGGATCTTAAAATGCTCAAGACCAGTTATGTGCGCATATCAGGCTACTTCCAGCATCGGCCTGTGGACGGGTTTTGTCATGCAGGGAGCTAATTACCACCAGTCTGTGCTTCAGTAGATACCTAGATACTTGGACTATATTGTTCTAAGTGCAAGAACAGAAAGAAAAGGGTTGAAAGTATAGAAGCTAGGCATCATGTGGCTTATTTCTTTCTTCTTCCTTCTCCTGGTTTGGAGAGTCTTGTTTGGAAAAGTGAGTTCTTCATAGGAGCAGTTGAGTATTGTGGGGTGGGGGGGGGGGCGCAATACAGCCTTTGGGTAGGTAGCGTGGATAAAAAAAGGGACTCCCTGCATCAGTATGCCTACTACGAAACTCACCATCCCCTGCCCCCTCCCCACCACCAGGGCGCCATGGAGTACCTACCCAGAGGTACAGGCTCAGAGCGCCACCACTGCACTTCACCCTACATGACGACAAACTTCTGCCAACTTTAACAAATGACGGTAGATCACAGCGACGATAGCCTCATTCGACTTTACACCGAATGTGACAAAACCCTTAAAACATATATCTACTTCTGTACTATTACTACTCTGTATCAGCCCTTGTCGTGGATCTATCCACCGTCGCAGGGCTCTCCACCAGATCTGCCTGCGACAACACGAGATCTACTCTTTCCAAACAACACTCAGCAGCTCTCGCCTCAACCATTCAGCAATTGACAAGCCCAAGACAGACACCTTGCTGCATCGAGAGGTCGGCAACTACATCAATCAGACCCCAGCTACTTCCTTCTGCCTCCTCGACCTTCCATCAACCCCTCAGCTCGTTGCCCGAGTACAGCCCAGCTCATTCTCGACTGACCGCCACGAGCATTTTATCGCCGGCGCAGCCTCTCACACGCCCTCAACAACCTCAAGCTCGTCGCGGCGAGCTCCTCCTCCTGCCTTGAGCTAGCTCGATCGCGATCTCACTCATGGTGCTTGCGCTATTCTAGGCCACGTTTCTGCCCCGTGCGACCATCGAATGCTGCCTCCGCAATGGCAGCCAGAATACGATACGAGCGTGAGCTCCTACTTTACTTGAAAGACTCGCCATTATGTGTGAAACCCAAGGACCTTCCACCCAAAGAGGAGTGGATGGGGTACGTCTCATCATTTGCCCCTTGCTCGAGAGACCAGCATGTCATGCTAATTGGATCAAAGTACCCCTCCAGAGACCGTTCGCCCCCCGGCCAAAACCACAACAGATCGATTCAAGACCGAAGGGTCGCTGCTCGAGCAAGGCAGTCGTCGCCCCGGAGTCGATCGTCATGGATCGCGCAATGGCAGTATGTTCACCCCAACTTCACTTCCAGCCATGAATGTATGCTGACCATGCTTCCATCAGGTTCTGATGGCATTATTCTTGGGCCTCCACGCACGAACTTCTCCAGTACCTCCCGAACCGCCTTCGGAGACTCCGACCGCAATGACAAGACCCCGCGCGATTCCGAATTTCGTGACCGCTTCCAGCGAGGCAAAATGGGTGCTATCGGCGGTGACACCGAGTCCCGTGGAAGTAGGAGTACCAACTTCCGGGGCCGTGGTGACTCGGATCGAGACGGCGAAGGCTGGAGCACGGTCCAGCCGCGCAAAAGCTTTGGACAAGAGGGTGCCGAGCGCTTCACTGGACGGATGGGTGGTGATCACCGTTACCGAGACGATCGCGGACCCAAGGAGCGCGACGAGAATGATGTTGTCAAGGACAACAGGCGTCGCACCTTCGACAACGAGGGTGAAGAGGCAGATATGCCCCGCAGAAACGGACTGACGAGAGGCAAGACGGAGTCTTGGTTCAAGGAAACCACCGCCAAGACAGTTGACCCAGCGGAACGGGCCATGAATCGCGAGCGCATTGAAAAGGCAAAGAGCTGGCGCACACATGACACCGAAGACAAGCCAGGGAACTCGCGTGCCGACCGTAACAACGAGCGCTATGATCGGCGCTGGGATAGAGAGCGCGAAACGCGTCAAGAGAGGGAGCCGGAGTGGATGGACGAGCCTGCGGAAGAAAAGAGTGCCGCACATACCGAGGAAGAGTTCAGAAAGTTCATGGAGAAAGCTAGGGGCGGCCCGAAGCCTGCTGAGAAAGCAGCTGATGCGTTTGAAGGACCTCCAGGTCTTCCCTCGTTCTTCGCCGCTGACCCTGCAGCTGTTAAGTCGGCTCCTGCTGTGGAACAGCGTCCGGATAAGTTCTTTGCGAAATTTAGTGAATCTGCCGTGACTACACTAGGCGATGAGAAGCCAGAAGCCGCCAACGCGCCAGCCGCCAAGTCATCAAAGTTCGCCAAACTGTTTGGCTCATCTCAACCTATCGAGGTTCGTGGGTATACCGAGCCGCCTACTCCAGCTGCTGGACTACCGACACCTGCGAATGGCAGTGGACCTGGGGGTGCCCCAGACACCGATGCGGAAAAGCAAGCTTTCGCAGCGCTGCTGTCGAAGCTTCATCTCCCGCCAAATCAGCAAAGCACGCCTACACCACCCAATGCGAGCGCTTACTCGCACCCACCTCCTCCTCAGCCACCTCAGTCCCAACCTCAAATTGCACCGCAAGATTCGATACGGGACTTAGAGCACACGTTTGCCCAGAGGAACAGCCTTGGCTCACCAGACCCCCCAGGACTGTCGTATGGACTGGGCCGTCCTGAGGAGCCTCGTCTACGCTCCGTGCCTCCACCGCGTCCAGAGATTATGGCGCCGCGACCCATGCAACCATCAACGCAGCCACCTACCGTTCGTCATGATCAAATGCTGCACGATCTTGTTGCTGCGCGTCATAACGCGCAGAGTCAAGGTAGTGGACGGGCTGACTTGCCTACTGACCAACATTCGGCATATCTCATGCAGCTCATGCAGCGCAGGATACCCGACCAGCCAGTACGCCCTATTGAGTCGATTATGCGTCAACCACAACCACAACGTCAGGTACCTATGCATCACTTTGAGCCCGAGCCTAATGCTTTTGTGCGCGAGCATGGTCCCGCTCAGCAGCGTCAGATGCGACCTCCGGCCGGCTTTGAAGATCAGTTTCGTCGTTCCGAGGGTGACGGCCGCATGATGCAGATGCAGCCGCAGCCACCTCATATTCTCCAACGCCAGCAGATCCCACCAGGTCTCGATCAGGGTATTCCGCCACAGCTCTGGTCAGGACAGCAACCGCCGCCAGTCCAGCGTCAGGGTCCTATGATCCAGCCACCAATGCAACCCGGCGGTCGAGCTCCTCCTGGCCTGCCCTTTGGTGGACCTGTCATGGGCAACAGCCTGCCTCCCAACATGCTTCCATCTGGCGATAACATCCCCGGACTGCCCCGTGGCATGCCCCCACCGGGTTTCTTTCCCGGCGGCCCGCCCCCTCCTGGCCCGGGCTTCATGCCTCCTCCGGGCATGGGTGGTCCTTTCCCTGGACCAGACGCTTTCTTTCCCCCTGGACCTTTTGACGGGCGTGGAGGCATGCCTCCGCCTGGAGGCGCAGCTTTCCGGCGCTAAGATTTCCCCCTCACAGGGATACGTCGAACGCTACACCCGAATACTACACGGAGATGGCAGCTCATCGTGGACAGACTTCGGTCATGCATTAATCGTGTGTGGGACGGCAGGGCTCGAGTGTCGCCAGGAGAGGGAAAAAAGCAATACCAGGACTTGAGCTTCGACGTACGTCACTTGGCGTGCATCGTCTGCGGAAAGTGTCAGAACGGAAAGAAAAGGATAAAGGTTCAGACTCGGGGTCGACGAGACCCAAGCTCTGTGTGTAGCGCGGTCCAACCCCGGCACCTTTAGGGGAACAGCAATACTCGACATGGGACGGAGAACAGACAAATCCGAGTGTCACCTCATGGCATGGAACCTACCTAGGCAACTTCGCTCAGGAGTGTGCCAGTGATGGGTTCCGTCCACCTGGGATTGGAGGCATGGATGATTAGGACAGTCACTGGACTGGCTCGATAGGTGCCTTGCCTTCAAAGAGCCGTTCATGGGGAACTGTTCGGCAGACGTGTGCATGCGTCATCGATAGCAGATAATAATGAGTGCCATGAACCAAGAAAAATGCAAGAAAAACCCCCAATTTTGGGAAACAAAGTCAAGTGTTGCTAGTGAAGAATCGGTCGTGATTGGTCCAGTATATTGAATGGCGAGTATGTCATAGCCATGTAGATACTGTCCTCCACCCTGCTGTTCCTTCAGTGTTACGCTCGTGCTTTCCTTTCCCATGCGGAAACAATCACGGGTGTTCAGTAAGTGACAGCAACACAAACGCCATGCTCAACGGCTGATTGCTATAATATCCATTGCTACTCCCCCAAGAGGTTTTGAAGAAACCAAGATGCGAACCACCTCCATCCGCATCCCAGATTCAGCCAAGCTAGCTCGGCTCTTGTCACGCGCCTGCCGACCTGATCCAGTCCACCTACACGTCAAACTCTACATATCCAACTCCAGCCACCCGTCCAAGACCACGAAGCCAAAAGAAGCTTGCTCTCACGGCTGGTTGCTTCTCAAGTACTACTTCTTGAAGCCAAACATGTTCCGTTTCTTCTTTTCCTTCTTTTCCAACTTATTGCTCTCCGAGCTCGCGCTAGGCGAGTGATAGCTCGCAGCGCTATCACCGTTTGACGGCACAGACACGGGCGATGGCCGAGGGTTCATCGACATCGCGCCCATCGCCTGCGTCGGGGGCGCTATCGGTCCTGGTCGTCCGGGGAGCCCCATAGGGGCGCGCATGGCGGGACCACCGGGCATACCTCCCATCGACCCATCCTTAGGGGGCAACTGGGGTGCACCGCCGGGCCCAGGCGCGCCTTGAGAGTACATGTTCATGGGTGGTGGAGTAGGTCTTTCGGGCTCAAAGACCCAGGCAGCAGGTCTTGGTTTCGGACGGTCGGCCGGGAGATCAAGACGTTTCCTGTCGACAGAGAGGTCTGCAACTTGTCGTAGGAACATCTTCGGTGGTACCATGTGGCTAGTGATAAGGAATACATCGCGGTTGAACTTCTCCGATACTTCGTAGCAGGCCCTGGACTCTGAGTAGGTGGCACCGCCGGCCATGAAAACCATTATTCGTTGTTTGTTGTCCTGCCGTCGCGCAGCACCTGCTCCAGTACGGTTCGCCCAGCTCGGCTTGGCGGCTCGCAAAGAGTTTTGTACTGCTGCTGGGTCGTCCTGGGCGCTCTCTGGTGGAATGGTGTAGGGGAAAACCTCAGCACTCAGCTCGCCTTTGCAGAGGTTTTCGAGCATGTGCTTGACGTTCGAATGATATCTAATCAAGCCGTACTCTTCGTTCAGCTCTTGTGTCGTGTCAACCGGGAATAAAGGTAGGGGCGGCTTCTTGTCGTCCTTGAGGGGCGCGATGATACGAGCACCCAGGAGCTCCATGTTCTCTATTATTGCCAACTTTTCTTGGGGAAGCCCCGCGTGTGCCAATAGTCTCTTAAGGTCTTCCGCTACCACGCCGTACCGATAAATCAGCCAGACCGTGATTAGACGCAGCCGGTCCTCGGGAGTGATAGCCTCGTCGTCGCATAGCCGCACGACTTCTTGCAATATGTTTTTTGGTTTGCGGAAATCCTCATCTAGGCCAGTGGCCAACGACTGCTCCACCGATTGGAGCTCTGGCAATTTGTGTGACTGAAAAGTGTTCATACAATCCTCCGCCATAGCCAGATGGAGGGTATAAGCCGCCTTCAACTCTTGAAACTTGGGCATGCTGGCCAACATGTCCTTGATCATGTTCAGATTGGCTGCACTCCCTTCACTCGAGGCACCGGGTGTCTCTGCGACAAACTTCTGAAACTTGGTCATGAGCGTGTCGATAGTGTCCTTCATATGCCGGTGTCGATTTTCCACCCACGTCTCATCTTTTTCTTGCAACTCCATATCCTCTTCTTCCTGTCCTTGGTTGATTTTGACGTGGTAAGTGACCTTTTCGCCTTCTTTGATGGGTAGAACATCATGTGCCATGGCTTGGTAGGTGAACTCATGGACCAAAGGGGCCATCAGGTCCATAGACCTATCCGTAATAAGGAGTACGCTCTGAGGTCTTGTCGACGGCGGAGGGTAGTCTTGATGCCTCCGGGCATGATTATCCAGCGTCTGTTGTGTAATTCGGGCAAGATGGTAGCAAAGCACCTGAGCGTCATGTAGGGCGTCCTTTGGTTGGTAGAACCGCACTTTAGGGTATTCGCCGAGGGAGACGCACACGTTCGTGATCTATGTTTTGTTCTTTAGTCCTCACGTGTATGAACAGACAAGAGGGGTACTGATTACCTTGCGCGCTAATGCTTCCATGTGTTCTTTGACGAGATCGGTGCAACTCGGGTTGTAGAGCACGGGAAAACTCCATGGATCGCGGAAAGTGACCAAGTGCGACTCCCGGGAGAAGAAGTCGACACTCAGCTCATCTTCCCCAGCTATGAGGCTCCGTCCTCGGCTGTTTGATATACGTTCTCGCAGACTCCGGGGCAATGCATCAATCCATAGCAAATGCGCGCGCTGATATCGTTGCTTTTCGAGGTCTGCCACCAGCGTGTCGACAATATGTGATTTTGGAGAAAGAAGGTATATAGCATCCATGCCCGGATTCGGGTCTCTCTTGTCCTCGAGGCGTTCGATGTCTGTTAAGAGTCGGTGTGAGTTTCGCAATCAGAAGGAGCTGCCAACAAACGAGGCAAGCGGTACGTACTCGCGATGTTGTTGTTGAGGATGTCATCTTCTTTGATGGAATTGTCTATTATTTTTTTGGAACCGTCATCGATCACCAGGACCATCCACTGGAGACCAAAGCGTTAGCAGGCCGGCCCAAAGCTCGCTCGGTAGTTGAGGTCTCTTACTTCGCCTCCCGTGACCTCCTTAATCTTGGAGATGATGGCTGACGGGCTTGGATCAGCAACTTTGTCAATAAGCTCGAGGGCCGAAGTGTGCTGCCGTAGCGATACCTACCCTCATGTTGTAACTGATAAAAAGAAACCCCCATGGTGGCGATCGCACGTCACACTGCGCGAAGGGCGTCCGACGTTCCTCAAGGCGTCGAGTGCGATCGTCGCCAGTGTGCTTGTACGCAGTAGGATGTTTGAGGAGGGGGTCAATCGCTGCAGGTCGCCGCAGGCGAAGACCATCCCAGGAGTTACAGTCGATGCGAAAAGAGGTCAGAGGCCAAAGCCTTGGATCGTCGGCAAGGAATGGAAGCGCAAAAGGACGATCCGAGGGGCGAAGGGGGCGGTAAGAGGGTCAGGGGAATAAGGTCCTTTGGTCAGACTCGAAGGTCGGACCACAGCGGATTTTGAGAGTTTCAGAGGAATGCGCAATAGGGCAAGGACGGTCAACGTGGTCTTTGTCTGTTTTGTTGCACTTCAAGCAGTAATGTGCAATTAACATGGATCACACAATGTACTTGTGTGGCAGGAGTTCCGAAGATTGAAGGAGTAGATGCGACAGACCCCACCATGTCAATGCCCAAGCCGGGGTTGATGATGGAAAGGAGAGGCCCGATGGAGGCGCCGGAGACTCCACACTCACTTAGCCGCCCGGGAGCTAGACAGGGGAGGGCCCCTGCTTCCTGTACCCTTGATTATATCAGCACGTTAACCTCCCTCGTTCGTATTCCTGTGATTTTCTAGTATACATAGTTCTTTCATCTTTGAACTCGGTACCGCTGCTTTCTTGTGATAATATCATCTGGGTCTCTCTGTCACAGTATATCGAGCTCTATCTACACAATTTCTGTTCGAATCACTCGACTCACTGCACATAGGGGCACCGAGAGAACATTCGCATAAATACCTACCTAGTCGTTTGACTAAACGTGCCCTCAAGAAGCTGCTATGACTGGGCTTTTTACAAGTGCAGGCACGCACATTCGATACAATATCTGCTGAGAAATAGATGGGGGCGGTGTAACGGAGAACTGGACTCTATAGGGGCAAGATCGAAGCTCAATGCTGAGAGATCAGACCGTGTTTCATAGTTGCTGTCCCGTTCCGTCCTCTAAAGCTGGCACGAGAAACACTCTGACGACCCCCCCCCCCATTTCATCCCGCCAGAAATCAAGCCCATAGAATATGTGCCAGCGCCACCTATCTCCATCCTGGGCTACTTTCGTTTGCGAAACTCTGGTTTCTAATTTTCCCGTTACGATCGGGAGGTTTATGCTATTTCATCTAAATACCATATCTCACCACTGTCTACCGAGGCAATGCAATGCCTTCTCACCTGCCTAATATCTGCAGTCTAGAGAAGTCTGTTCGCAAGCAATAAGTTCACAATGCTCAATAAAGCCTCAAATAATGATGCAGGAGTAGCCAAAGTCTGTACTTTTTGGCAGAAAAGTCCTAGCAAGATTGTCAGGGTCCGGTGTCTTGTGCCGCAGATGCGGCGACCGATTGGCCAAAAACAGAACAACGAAGGACGCCAGGCAGGACTAGGACACTGTCCACAGGTAAGGTGTTCTTTTGTCCAGTATCTCCACAATGTTCAGAATGTAGGCTTCGCATGATTGAATGCAGACGTAGCACTTCTCCAGAATCATCTGGGGCATTGGAAAGGGTGGCATTTGACGCTGCTGTGGTATAGGTGACCAGGAGGAAGCAGCATGGTGGACTGTGGAAGGTCTTCGTTGTTTGGCTGGTTGAAAGCCCACGTGGAGAACGAATCGGCGGTGTATTAGGTGCCGTGCGTAGAGTGAGCGAAGATTCAGTCTTTGTCTCCTTGTCATTTGATAAGGGATCCACAGCCATCGGTGGCTGGACGGGGATGGTTGTGTACCATTGTTCAAGCTGTCTATTCAATTCGGAACTGAGCGCTAACAGCTGGTTCAAATTTGTGCTGCCAGGAGTCGAGGCGGACGCTGCAAGGAGGCTGATGTCGACGTTGTCCGGAGAGTATAAGTAGCCAATGATCCTGTTCATAAGCCTGATGATTGCTGTTTCCGCTGTGAGGTCGATTAAATTTTCTGCTTCGCCAATATCTATGCCCCGTGGTAGTCGCATCTTGTCGCCAAGGGGCTTAATACCGTTCCTTTCAACGTCGAATTCGGCTGCGCCATCGTTGTGGTATGTCAATACGAGGTGTTATAGGCTCGTGGTAGTCGAGCTTCAACAATCATTGGAGTAGTAAAGTATCATTAACTGAGATCTTGAACAGACCAAAGTTTTTGATATAAGGAAACATCAACAGGTGAGGTGCTGACTGCTTGGTATCTACTTACCAATCTTTGATAAAGCAGCACCAAAAGACCCGTGTGTGATTCTATCGAGATAACTAGAATCTCCCAATCTTACCCTCCCATAAAAGTGCTTGTACTTAGCAATGTCTTGTAGATAACGTAAGAAAGCCATGAATACTTACAATTTTACTATCTGGACAAATTGCTGCCCTGCATTATGAATCATTTTCGATGCATGCAGGGGCCTTCCTAAACAGTCCAAACACAAATCAGCCAGAACCAAAGCCTGACAGAGTGGAAGAGATGGAGTGAAAGTCGTGGTCATTTTTGCCATCATGATCCTCAGAGAAACAGCAAAGTACTCCAAGCCAGTATTAACCTGTGGGTTTGCCAAGGTTGCTGAGCGGGATGCCATACTCCCAAGCGCACAAATGGAGAGACATCGCCGTCTCGAGATCCTGCTGAGGACCATGCTGCAAAAGACCCTCCTGCAACTTTTCGTATTACTTCCGAGTGGGAAGCGTGAAATAAGACGAGGTGTTTTCAAAATATGCTTCAGCAAGGTTTCGCAGTCGACCAGACTCTAACCCAGGCCAACCGCACGGTAGAGACTGAAAAGGACCCAAGGGTTCGGGAAGAGCATTATTCTCTTCAAGACCATAGAAATTATTATTATGGCAAATTTCCTAGGATGTCTCGTATCCATAGGCAAGAAAGATAACAGCCTGCACAGCGTGGCCGAGTGGCCAGAGGGCAGCAGGAACTGCGTTTCAAGGCTGTAATCATTGTCTTCGAGCCATGAAGCTGGTGAGAGTCCATGAGTACGAGGAGAGTAGCGGGATAACGGAAATGAGTCACTCCCAGTCGAATCAAAGGGCTGAGGCAAGACTTGCCTCAGTTCCTGCCCATGTGCTTTGAGAAGACTCGTCACATAGCATCAGCAAAACCTCAGCAGTAGAAAATTAGTATGGCAATTCCTGAAATTTAGCATGGTCAAAACGAAACGGGCAAAGCTTTTGACATGGTCATATTGTCTTAACTTGAGTCTATACAATATTGGGGTCGAGGAAGGTACACTCACGCTTTGATCAAACTTAGACGCTCTACAACCGCCCCCATGGGACGAGGAAGAAGGTTCAATACTGTGAGAGCTCATGATCGGGAGTCGCGAGGCTGGAGGAGATGACGAACGTCAGTTGACACTACCTAGGTATCTGCGCCGCGCAACGCTCATCGACAGTCTTATCCATGACTACCTACCACCACGCCTGAGCACTACCACCGAGATGAGTACGACATATGACGCATCACTGCAGTCTCGTTTATCCAATTTTCCGGATCGCACCCACTGTAAATGACGTACCTGTGCAAAAAGGGATTGCTGACGCAGCCAGCTGCTGTAAAGAATACGTCACAGTTGCATCTCAATCAGGCACAGGCAGAACTTTCTGATATTCAAAAGAAGTCTAGGTACTCTAGTTTCAAAGGTGGAAAACGACGTTCATCCGAGTCCGTCATCTCACCCCGCTGGTTATAATTCTGATACTGTCAAGCAAGAAATTCACATCGCGAGGACATAGTCTCAGTGGCCGTTGGTCTGCTTGTGACCATTGACTCCGTTCGTCTTCCCAACAGCAGTGCTCGTCCCGTTCAACTGCCTATTAGTGCTTATCGATCCATCATCAAGTCCTTCGAGCAAGACATTAGCCACCATCCTATACTGGTACTTGATCTGATTCTCGGCAAGCTTCATCACCATGAAAGCCTTGGAGGGAACTTCTTCTGCAAACAAGAAGCTTCGAAGACGATGGATGTTTTCAAGATGTTTTCGCCCTTCAAAGAATGCCTCTAGCTTGCTGCGGATCATCGCCCATGCCGCATGACGTGGTAGGCCGAGACGGTAGATGAAGACATTGAGGTGATTCTGGAACAGACAGAATTGGATACTAGGCACGATCACCAGGTCAGTGAAAGTCGTCCAGGTCAGAATTTCTTGGTAGAAAATACTTACATAGCCCAGGTCTCAGGCTCGCTTTCGGTTGGGATGGTATTGCCGTTCATGAAGCTGAAGACTTCATAGCCTGTCTTGGTGAACGTGGGCATGTGCATTCTCATGCTACCTAGATCACGAGTAGCCCAACCATTGATCTTTCCAGTCGTACGATCCATGCGTATCAAAACATTCTGCGCATGGGCCTCGAAGGCAAGGCCATAGTCGGCCATCGGGCCAACAAAGGCTTCGATAATGCCTTCGGAATACCTTCAAGGAGCGACATCAGCACATAGAGTCCCGAGACCTCAACATCGCCATTTCTTAACGTCCAGATCCTATGATCACTCACATTGAAAACCACTCCATCTTTTTCTCTATGGTGGTCAGGTTATAGAGGAGAGCAGCATTGCATTCGTTCGACCCGGGTGGAATCTCTTGCAAAGCACCCGTCACCACCAGCGTCTCGTTGTTTGCAAATGTTTCTTTGTCAAAAGTCTCCCTGAACGCGCAGGAAATATGTTTGGAATGGTCAAAATTCTTTTGACGGCCTGCAAGGGTCCCAACCTCGGCCATTAGCCAGAGATTGTCAGGTAAGACATTCTTGAGGACGGTACCCAGCTCAAACAGAACCGCTGCCGTTCTGGCTGAGATGGTCCGTATGGCTGATCCAATTGTGACGCTCAAGGCGAATTTAATGTCATCTTTCCGGAAGGCGAGTCAGTGAAATCTCAGCACTCGAGACATGGGTCTCTCAAAGCAAAGGAGGAGGCTTACACTCATAGAAGGGGATCGTGGTCGTACGAAGCGAAGACTGAGTGTCCGGTTGGAAGGCATCCTTCAAAACCACTTCCATTTCGGGGTGGTATTGTTGAATGATAGGAATCTGCATGGTGATGCAAGGAAGTACAACTCTTCCCGGAGTTTCCTCAATTCCATACATCTGTAACAAAGGCGCAAGACAACGTCTGAAATGTCCCGTGATGCGGACGTCAGTCCCAGGAACAGAAATGAAGCTGACCGAATGTTTCATCATCGAGGGAATGTCCTCAGGGAGAATCTTGGGCATGCACCATTCCTCTGTTCTGAAGCTGCGATGCATCTGTACGAAGCTTGTCAGATTCGGCACATCAAGTATGCTTCCAATGTGTCTGTTCTGAGTACGGGTATCTTCCTAGCACTTCAGGAGCTTACTTACCGGGTGCAAAGGATGCCCTGTGTACAGAGCCTGCTCCCACTCGAGTCTAGTGCTCTTGAAGCTCAGCGGTTTCCGGCTCGAGTACCAGTCACTCCAGTATCGCCCGTTCTCAGCCGAGTTGGTGAGCTCTCGGACAACCTCGTCCCAACGAGCATCATCGACTGGCGGTAGGATCGGACGAAGGTGGTTGAGCAGATGGGCAGGGTGGAGATCCAAGTCAGACCCCTTCTCGGGCGCCCCGAAGGTGGTGATGAGAGCCGGAGGTGAAAAGTCTCCAGGGAAGACAGCAGCATTGTATTTGATGTTATTGGTGACCAGGCGCAGTTGACCCGCGTCGCTCAAGCCGATCCAAATGGCTGGGGACTCAGGACCCAGTTCATCTCGTTTACCATGTAGTATAAGACCAGATTCGTCACGCACGGGAGATGGCGTTGCCAAAATCATATGATCATTCAGAAAAGAGGCTAGAAGTCGTGTCGTGGTGTTCCACTGCCCGAGCTCAGCTGAGCTCAAGTGAGCTGTCGAGTTCGCCATTGTAGTTCACCTGGGATGCCAACTTGCCAAAGCGAAGAGCAAACAGAAGAAGAAAAGGTTTACCGAGTACCGTCAAAATTAGAAGATATGAGACTGGGAAATGGGTTGAGTACAATATATTCCCCTGAGGGACGACTCGTCGAATCTTTCTGGGTCGTAGTAGGTGATTAGAAAACGGATCCGCCGCCAGTGTCAGCGCAACAGCTCTACCACTAGATAGGAACAGTTCTATAAGTCGACGAATTAAACATGAGTAATGAGCTAGAGTATACTACTTGTGGGGGTCAACCTGGGAACTAGACGATGATGTGGTCCGTTGCACTAAAGTTATCAACAGCCGACCGAGTGTACTTTGTAGACCGTGATACCTTGATTGGCATCTGTGGATCCAGCCTCAAGGGCCCCCTACGTGCCTTTATCATCTAGGTATGTATCATATCACGAATTTATTCTCTTTTTTTTGGCCGGATAATGCAACACACCCTGGGCTTCCATGGCACCATCCTTGGCCCTGTTGGGAGCGAGGCTATCTGACTGGTCCCAGAAGACAACGTGCTGATGTGAGCGAAGATAGTCAAGTGGCCCCAAACTTTGTTTCATACAACCTTGGGCGCAGCGCGTACCAACGGACCCTCCTTCCAGCATCACGATCAGTATGTACAGAGTCAGGCTCGGATATCATCACTTAACTTGATTAGCGCTGTTACCTACAACGAGTGCCAAGCAGGGTGTGATCTGAATCCGGTCAGAAAAGGTATATCCTTTTTTGAATCGAAACGTAAAGTGGACGTGAGCTCTTCATCCTCCTTCAAAATTAGGTACTTAGGTACCTAGGTACGTAGCATCCTAGTTTGGCAGCCCGGTACCAGGGGTAGTGACAAGGAAGATACTTGTTCGACTAATACGACCCTGCATTCTAGGCTTCTTCATCAGGCATTACCTGTTCTATCTAGGTACCTAAGTACCTATGTATAAGTATGAGGTACAGTACTTACTCTGTATTAGTGTACCAGACAATCGAAGCATATGCAGATGTGGAGGTGCTCAACTACTTGTCTCTAAAACCCACCGTATTTTGACAATCCTTGAGGATTTTGTCTACTCATGACAAACCTTTTTACGTTGTACATTCCAGTGTTCGTCATGCCAGGAGTGCATCCAAGATTTATAATGTCTCTGGATTTTTCAACTCTGTCGGAAGCATCACGGGGTTATCATGACAATGAATTCCGCAGTTCGAGCCGAGATCACCAATGCGCGGTCCTGGCCAAGACGGCAAAAGCTCATCACAACATGGATCGTCGCGTTCTTCAAGTTTATTTCTGGCTTGACCTCGTCGTCGGTTGTTCCCAACCTCCCCAGCATTGCAGCTGAGCTGGAAATACCTCGAGGAGCCCTGTCGATTTTCCCTTTATCTGCATACTTTCTGGGATACTCAGTTGGCCTGCTCATAATCGGGTCTCTTTCTGAGACCTTTGGCCGTTTGGGGACCCTTCAAGCATCAAACTTCATCTTCATCATTTTCAACACTGTCTGTGGGTTTTCCCAAACCAAAACACAGCTTATTATAGCCAGAGCGCTAAGCGGTCTAGGAGGAGCTGGACCACTTTGTGTAAGTCCAGAGATTCCACTTCACCACGTAGGGCTGGTGTTCTGATATGGCCAATTGTGCGACCACGTCTGTTGTTCATGTATATAGATGCTGATCGCTGTAGTAGCTAGGAGGCGGGATTCTCAATGACTGCTTTACGCCCGAGGAACGTACGAGCATGATCACGATCTACGCACTGCCAACACAAATTTCCCCAGCCATTGGTCCCATCCTGGGAGTATTGTGTGAAGTCTACCTCGGCTGGCGATGGACTTTCTGGATCGTGTCCATTGCCAGTGTGGTGCTGCAATGTGTCTGTTTCTTCACCGTACGGGAGACTTACAAACCAGTTTTGGAGAGACGCGCCAACAGAAGGATTCAGCGTCAACATGGTGACGGGGAAAAGAAACGCAGGCAGCTCTTGGCTGCACTACGAGACGACTTTCAAGCTGTTAGTGAGAGAATAGGCACAGACCTAGCCCGACCTTTCAGAATGCTCGCCACACATCCGGTTGTCATGGTTATCGCCTTGTATAACGGAGTGACTTACGGGATCCAAAACCTCGTGATTGCGTCTTTTCAAAATCTCTGGGTCAGCTACTATCACCAGGAAGAAATCTTGGCAAGCTTAAACTATATTTCGCTCGCCGTGGGCTGTGTATGTGGAGCTCAGGCAGCCAGACCTTTGAACAAGTGGGTATACCAACGACTCAAGGCACGAGATTCAGCAGGCCAAGGTCGTCCAGAATTTCGGATTCCGATGATTGCGGTGGGCGCGAGCCTGGTACCACTGTCTCTATTATGGTACGGCTGGTGGGCAAAGTTTCTGGCTTTCCCTCTCCTTCCAGACTTGGGTATCTTCGTGTTTTCGGCGGGAACGGTGATCATTCTCAACTGTACAAGTCTATACTTGGTAGACGCCTACAAACAACATTCTGCCTCGGCAACAGGCGCGGTCAACGTCCTTAGGGCTCTGTCCGGCTTCGCATTTCCCCTCTTTTCCGACAGATTGTACAGCGCATTGGGTTACGGCTGGGGAAATACGGTTCTTGCTGGACTCTCTATTAGTCTAGGTTGGCCACTTCCAATTTTGCTGTGGAAATATGGCAGAAGGTGGCGATCAGGACTGGCGCCGGATGAGTAGATTCTTAGAATTGATAGGTGATTAGATAACTACCTACCTAGGTACCTAGAGAAAAAGGAGCCATGGCGCGCCGAAGGAGCGGTGTCTTGGATGTTGCAAGACAGTTGGCTTGAGCTTGTCCAGGTTCGCTTGTACTAGTCTACTTGGCAGGCTTAGAGACGTTTAAATCTGATCTACTATGTTTGTCTATATCAAGTAGTATCTTTTTCGTGTATGATTCAACTGCCCCATTACTCAAAATTGGGATTGCCAAGTCCGGCAGGGGGCTGAAGGAGAATTTCGCTTCGCTGATCTCTAGAATTTGAGGGAAGAAGATTTTATTCAGCGCTTGGCGCTCTAAACTTTCTACTAGATGGATGTAAACAAAATCTTGCATGTGTAGGGAATGTCCCACAGGAGGGTGGTTATTCTGTAGGGCTATTACGTAGGTGACCCAGCTGCCTTTCGAGCTACTTGAATTTTCAAGCAGACAAGCTGTCATTAATGATAGGCTAGAAAGACACAGCTAAGCAATGTATCTAAGCAATGGCTAAGCAATGGCTAATTTCTAGTTCGTGTCAGCTCCCTGCGCCTATATTGTTTGGGAAGCTGATACTACAGTACCTGACAGTCGGCATATAGACACGGAGAGGATCGAATTCACCACAGTACGTCTGCCAAGAACACCTGGGTATTATAGCCGCAACCTGGAACGTGCATTATGCTTTTGATAGCCTCTAGCGCGGTCGGTTTTCGGAATCCCGTGTTGAACATCGGTGAGACAGGGTCGTATCGTTCGATCCTGAATCGTGAAGCTTTCCCAGAACCACCTCGGCACTCAGCATTGCTCTGCAAGATCGTGCACACATATAGGACGAGATAGGTAGGTCGTTCAGCTTTCTAGGTTCGCCATGGACCGCTCGTGTAAGTTAGTGTGGGGCAGATTGATCTGATAAGATAATAGAGCCTTGCATGATGCATGGTACCCCGATTAGGCACTTATTCAGTCAGGGATCGTATGCTCATCCACGTCTCAACGCTCAGGCGCCCCACGGCACCCACGGTACTTGTAGAGTAAACAGTCCCAAAGATTCTTCCTCCCGGACAAAGTATCTTGTACATGATCTTATCAGATCATCAGTCGCCGTGGGGGGCAATAATTTATCTAGATTTCTCTAATATCGGCTAATACTGCACGCACGATTCGCTCTCAGCCTCGGGAGTTCATCACCAAGGCGCTCTATGGCGCAACAACACTGTGACAGACTTGTTTGGGTAGAAACCTTGTGCCAATGAAAGATGGATCACTACCTGTGTTGGTTGTCCCAGCCAGCTCTATTTTCTAGACGTTGAGCCGTTCCTGTGTTTGCATCCCTTCTCCACTTCGCGTTGAGTAAAGGCATGACAGCGTAATCCCTCCGTCGTTGGGAATATCTCACAATGCACACAGACGTGCTTTACCCGATCCTTCTTTGGCTATCTTTCTCGTCGCTGCCGGTCAAATGTGCCGACCCATACCCTGAGCCCGACGAGCTTTGTCTCGCATCTTGCTCTCTCTGTCTCGCCAAACAAACGTTTGTTGGAAAGGATGCGAGCGACCCCACCGCACAGGCTTGCGAGAACGACTTGTACTTGCAGTCTTTATACCTATGCGCACGAAAGTTCTGCACCGAGGCCGAGATTGAGCCTGGCAGAGCCTTTGAAAGTCTCCTTTGCGAGGATGAAGGGCTCCCACGGCTACCACCCGCCAGCATCGCGGCCAACCTGTCCATTTCGGATGCCCAAATCATTAACTCAACTTTCAAAGGCAAGAAGCTCAACCACACCGTGATCCCGGACAGCGATTTCTTTGAGCTATCATACGCCAGTTCGCAGTCTCGGGCACAGGGTCGATACACGAACCGGGATTACCAGAGCGCAATCTGGATATTCTGGGGCGTTGTCATAGGCCTCGCAATTCTTGTTCACACTGCGTCCTCGGTCCTCGCGGGGGCATGGCCACCAAAATCTCTGGCTGGGGCTGTTCGCACCATACAGGCCTATGTTGGCATACCTCGCCTCCTCCCCGGACAGTTACATCCCAGCCCTTCCAGGCTTGAGAGCATCATCATCCTCGCATTTGTCATTCTGTCGTTGGGACTATGCGGTGTGCAGATCCAGGCTTTCCCCCAGAGCTCAATCTATGCCTCCTTCCCCCTCCAGGTCTGGGGCCTTGTGGGGCGACGTCTCGCAAGCTTGGCTCTGGCCAACATTCCCCTGATATGGATTTGCTCGATGAGGAACAGCCCCCTGATCTGGTTGACTGGTTGGTCCTTCGCCACGTTCAACCAATTTCATCGCTGGATTGCCCGTCTTACTGTCTTCGAACTCATTGCTCACGCCATTGCTTTCACCAAGTTCGAATTCATCAAAGGCGGGGCGCCGCGATATGAGTCCATGTTCGAAGAGTTATGGTGGCGGATGGGGATCGTGGCCATGATATGCTTGTCTTGCATGCTGGTATTGTCGATACCTGTCATAAGATACAAGTTTTATAACATCTTTCTCCTGCTACATATTGCACTGGCCGTCGTTTCGTTCGTCGGTGTGTGGTACCATCTCGAGCAGTGGCACTCTTACTTTAATGGGTATCTCTACCCAATTATCGCAGTATGGGTCCTTGAGCGACTCCTGAGACTCATCCGAGTACTAGTTGTGCTGTGTGTTGGTTCAGGAAACATGGGTCGCGCCAATCTGTCATGGGACGAGGCCGCAAACATCGTTAGGATCGATGCAACAGACCTCGTCCGGAAGCTTCACCCTCGGGCCGGAAGTACCTACTACTTGTGAGTCTCGAACACTTATATGCCTTCTGGAATGGATCATGCTAACATAGCAATAGGTATACCCCAACACGTTTCCCCTTCTATCCATCCCACCCCTTCACACTTGCAGTCTTCCCCAGTGACACGACGGGCTATCAGCCACCCGAGACAAGCAATGGTAGCCACGAAAAGAATGGCAATTTGAGCACAACGGTGGCCAAACAAGATGATACTGGCAATACAAGGGCAGATTTGCAATACCGCTTTCTCATCCGCCCTGCCGACGGCTTCACACGCCGGCTCCAACGCTATGCGGCCGTGAACAACACCAGTGGTGACAAGAACAATTCCGTACGACTTCCGGTCCTGGTCGAGGGCCCGTATGTTTCTGGAAACTTAGCCCCAGAGAACAGCGGCTGCAAGAGTATACTCGTTATGGCGGGAGGGAGTGGCATCTCAGTCGCCATTTCTGTCATTCACCGTGCTCTCGCGACTACAAAGTCGAACGTCACGGACGTCAGGCTGAGTTGGGCGATCAAACGGCGGGCTACGATGGAGTCGGTGGCAAGTGAAGAACTTCGAGCGTTTTTGTTGGACCCACGGTTCTCGATGGAATGGTATGTTCAGCTCCTTTTTTGGTTAGAAATCTCGAACCTACAACCCATCACTCCTAGAACAAAAAGCTAGTCCCAAATCCACGTCATTTAATTACTGACATTGGAGATATAGCTTCATCACAGACCCTTCGTATCAGGCGGGCAACTCTGAGGCTGAGTCTGAAGGGGGGTTTGTCACTTACACTGCCAGGCCGGATGTATCACAGACCATCGAGACTGCGGTCGCAAGCAGTACAGACAAGCTAGCCATAGTCGTCTGTGGACCTCAGAGTATGACGGTAGATGCTCGAAACGTGGTCTCGAACTTTTTGAACCAAGGCAACCAAGATGTCAAACTCTTTGTCGAAAATTTCGGTTGGTGATATAGATCGATCATATGGAGTGCCTGTGGATACGAATGGATATTGTTGCTATTAGATGAATGTCTGTGTGGGATGTACATAAACCGTTCAAATGGTATGGTCGTTCGTCTGTCTGCCGTCGCCAAGCTTTGCTTGGCCGTAAACTCCATCTCGCTCATGCTCTCTCGTTAGCCCATGCAACACATTCATGTTACCCATCCCTAATGCATCCGGTATGTGTGACAAAAGAAGCAATACTGTGCATTACAACTCAATCCACGTCATTGGTTGTTGTATTCCGTCCACCCGTTGCAGAGACTTCAGAAGTCGCAGGTGCACCGACCTGGCTAGCACTCTCCTGCAACGTGGTGCTCGTCGTTGCATTACTCGGCGGTGACTTGCTCCTCCTCTTGTTCGTTGCACCTTTCCCAACGATCTTCTCCGTCCAGAATGCACCACTGAGCGGACTATTGCTGCGGCTTGGGGCCTTCTCCGCCGCACTACTGTGGCCCTTGTGGGTGTCCGTTTCAACAATAACATCTTCGCTCTCGCTGTCTTCGCCACTATCGGCAAAATCTCCGTCGCTCCACGACCATGACGCGGCTCTATCTTGCCAAGCATCACCGACCGGGAGATGTGGTGTGGTCGAGGGCAAATCAGGGACACTATCGGTTGCTTCACGCGTTTCGCTGTCCGTGCGGCGGTGTTGTTTGACTTTCAGTGTCTGCGGGTGCTCCTTGACGCCCTCGCCATCAGTACTGTGCGCGGCCATAGGTGTCGGGCCAGTTGCATCTTTGGTCTCATTTCCATGCTCATCAGGAGCCTGGCCGGTGGTCTTCGCGCGCTCCGTGTTTTGCTCGTCCTCATCTCGATGGCGAGCAGCAGCGGAGTCACTGAAGTGTGCATCGACGAGGTGCTTGATAACAGGCCAGCCAAAGGCATTGGCAAACATTCGGCGGCAGACAATATTGTTGTGGGCGTCTGGTTCCAATTTTACAAGTACTTTGCGCCAAGAAAGATCACGGTGGTAGGCTCGGGCGATCTTCTCTTCTACTTTCATATGCGAACTGTCAACCACTTCATCGGGTTCTTTGTTAGGGTTGGTATGCGCCGTGTCATCATAGTCCTTTGTTGAGGCTACTGAATCTTGGTGAGACGGTGGTGGCGGATACGGTGATGAAGAAGCAACACTGTCCGAGCGTAGGCTAGACGAGGATTTCGATCTCTTGAATGATGTCCTGCGAAGAGCCAGGGATCCGGTTGGTCGCTTTTTCAGAGGAGGTGGCGGAATGTCTTCAGGGTGGTACACACGATCGTGAAAGATAGTCCTAGGTCGCTTCGTCGGATCAATTAGATACTCCACTGAGGGTAGCTTTGGATTGAGCAAATCGCCTGCTGACTCGAAGAAACTCGTCTTCGGAGGCGCAGAAACACCATTCTCGTCAGCATCATCACTTAATTCATGACCCGAGGTGACCTTCGACTGTGATGCTTGAGAGCTCTCTGAACCGTTGCCTTCGAGTTGCAGAGTCTGGCTGCGCTGGTATATCTTCTTCTGCTTCGCCGACGGTGGTGAAGGCAGCTTCGGTGTGTCATTTCCGCCCCGGAAAAATGAAAAGAAACCAGCGAAAGGATTGTTATTGTTCGTGTGGGAGGTGCTTTGGAAATGTGACTGGTCATCCTCCCGGCGGCTGCTCGTGACGGGCCGCAGACTCTGTCTGTCATCTTCTGCCACAGCATCTGTAGGTGGTTGGGGTACCTCGTGAGAATCCTCTCCATTGAGTGGAGTCTGGGATCCTGAGGGTGTGTTCTCTTCGTCACTGCCTTGTCTGGGCGTCCAAGGGCCATTTCTAGGAGACGTGACATTTGCACCGGTGAGCTCAGCCCAGCCGACGCCCACGAGAGTCTCGACCAGACCAGCTTCACGTCGTGCCTTCTCAACACGACCCAGTCCCTGCCAATCGAGGAAGAGTAAACAGCTAGTCCGCAGTGGGACAATTCCATCATTGACAACGTTGGAGTATACAGTCCTGTTTCGAAACTTCTTAAATGCTATGTGAGCTGGACCAGTGGGCAAAATTCGGAGCAGTGGTTTGGATTCTGCCTGAGGCTCTCCCATGACTTTCTTGTGGGCGTTCTCGCTGAGGTTACCGACGATCGCGCCCCAGCCATTTCTTGCTATAGTTGGTGCTCTCCACGTCAAGCCTAGATCCTGACCTGTCCTACCAATGAGGTTGAAGTCGAGCGCAAATTTGACATACATTGGGTTCTCGTGATTGAGACCCAGAAACGGAGTGGCGAGCGCGATGAAATTTATGGGCTTGATGAGGTCGAAGAAATGAGGCGAGTGCTTCTGAATGTATGCAATAGCATAGGTCTGAACCAAACCACCAAGTGAGTGCCCAATAAAGCTGATCTTGGTGATCTTGTAACCTCTGGTCTCCTTGTTAACGGCCTTCTGCTTGTGTATAGTGCTATTTTTGTGGGACGGTTTCGTGGCTGAATCATTTGGCACAGCAGCCTCTCCTTTGAAAGCGTGCGAAATCACCTCCTGAGCTGCCTTTCCAGCCGGTAGAAACGGCTGATCTGGATATGTCGTAGAGAGTACATAACGTGCCAAGCGCTTACCAAGGTACTTGATGCCTCTTTCCGTGCGCGTAGCATTCCCAGAGAAACCTCGAACGATCGTCTCTTCTTCATACTCGGAATCTTCGTCTGCATTCTCATCTGACGCTGTTCCGGCTGGGTTGTTGCCGAGATGCGAGTTGGGCGAGTGTTCAGTTGACTGAAATTGGTCTCCTCTCTCCTTCCGCCTTCTCGCTTTGGCATCAGCCTTGGCCTGCTTGGCTGCGGCGTCGATGCTCTCTTTGAGATACAGCATGTCAGAGCCAAGATTGCTGTGCAAACCATGAGTGAGAATGACGAGATGCACAGGTTTCTGCGACTTGGGCTCTACTGCTTCTGCAGCTTTTTCCTGGGATGGTTTCGCGGTCTGAACAGCTTGCGCATCCGGGCCTCCCGCCGCATCGGCGTTCTTTGTCGACTGCTCGAGACCAGGCAATTGTGGTGTGTTCCATAAACTCGCAGTATCCTCCACCTTCAGATGGATGGCTCGAGAGAAGACACCTTTAGCCTGCGCAGCATGTCGGCCCTCCTTCGCGCCCTTGCTTTGCTGGAAGTCGCTGACCCGGCCGGGCTGTGGGACTTGGGCCTGATTTCCCACGACCGGTATGCCCGAAGAGAGACTCAGCGACTTCTCGTCTCGCGCGAGAAGGAAGTCGAAATGTACAGCAGCAGAGGTGGAGAAAATGACTTGGGAGGCAATCTCTACAACCCACGATACGCTCTCGTCCTCATGTTGGGGCCCATTACCGAAGTTCTGATTTCCCGCTCGCCCAACGCCTGCGCTCTGTCTAATGGATTCTGGGACAACCAAGTGGCATGTCCATGACCCTCCAGCCTTCAGCATGGGCTCGAATTCGGGAACGCCATACTGCCTCGCGTCTTCGAACTTCTCGTTGGGGTTGAAAGTCGCAGGGAAGGCGGCCACGGAAAGGTTGTAGGGTCCATGTACGAAGGCGGCTCTAAGGGCGATGGCGGAACTGTTCTTGACGCGCAAGAACAAGCACTCGGGCGAGGGCAGGATGCGATCTTGCGACGGGGTATAGGTGACGGTGTACCGTATGACCTCGCCTATCTTGACGCTACCCGTCTGGTGAAGGAGCAACATGGCGGTTGCTGGGGACAAGCGCTCTAGGCGACGATGGGTTCTTGTGGCTATTTCAAGCAGCTTATCGACATTGTTGTGACTGTTTGTAGTTGGGTTGGAATGTCGAAATAGGGGCGGTGAAGTAAAGATCGGCGTCGGTGGGTAGGTAGGTAGGCTCGCGTGAACGGAGGCGAGACAGCGAGTATCTCTAGATAGACATATGTTCAAGTCATCATGCGGAACGGATCTTCGGATAGGCCAAGGATTCCGAGTTGCGCCAACAACATTTGCATTACAAAAGGCAAAATGGTTGATAAAGGGAAAATGGTTACCCTCCGGCACCCGGCTGGCGGGAGGCAGCACACGACCTCCTAGACGGTTAAAAGTGGGGCCTATCTATCCCTGCCCCCGACTGCAACTGATGTCATCGCGTCCGACGCGCCGTGACCGTGTCTTCGGCTCTCGAAACGCCTAAATACGCCAGGCATCTTGTACCAACGCAGTTTTAGAGCTTGTTGATGCCTAATCATACTATAGTACATTCCTAGACTAGGATGTCACTATAGCGCAGCGGAAAGTTGTCAACACCATCTTCTTACCACGCACGGATGATAGCGTTCACAGAACCTCGATGCCTGGAATCTCGGACGCCGTCTTGACATTAACCTCCTCCCTCGCATTCATTTTTCGCCTCAGCGCGCTGCTCGCAGGATACACCACCTTTCTAAGCCTGTTCGAACTGCCCAGAGGCTGATAGGCCTTCAGTCCATGCCATGGATCAACCCGCAAATGGTCTTCCCAAAAAGTCTTCGCCGCAAATGAGAAGCTGTCCTGTTTGGGAAAGACGACCTTGGCAGTAGTCTGCCACGGGTACTTCTCCTCGTCCCAGGCTGTCCCAGCATACTCGATAGGCTGCTCGTCCACATTCTCGAGCAGCTGCACTTGGAATGCCCACTCGGCCACGTTGTTTTTGTGGAAATCCTTCAGCCACTCTGACATGATATCGTTTGGGTGCTTCTGCTTGTCTGTGATCTCCTCGTGCAGTTTTTTTTGCGTTTCGCTGCTGGGCACAAGACGATACTTCATCACATACTCGCCAAATCGGTAGGCCGTCTGGGAATAGAAGTTGGTCGACTCCAGGTGGGTGTTGTGCACTTGATACCGGCCCATCTGAAGTGGACAGTCGCTGCGCTGTTCGAGTGCCTTCTCAATCTTCGGGCCGGACAGTCCGTTCTCCATCCGCAGGCCAATGATTTCACGCGTGACCTTTGCCGTGGCGAGGTCTAAGGCTGGGGTCGAGTTGAACTCAATGTCCTGAGTTGGAAAGTCCTTGCCTTCAGAAAAGAACTCTCCCCGCACATTGAAAAGTTTCAAGGCAAACCCTCTTGGTGCAGGCTCGCGGTCCTGAGAGCAATGTCAGCTGGCAAGGTATTGCACGTAGTGCGGATTTACAGGGAGAAGGTAGACTCACGTCGAGCGAAGGGTCGCCTGGCTCTGTGCTATATCTCGCGGCCAGTGGGTACTCGCCTCCTTTGGCAAATAGCTCTCCCTGTTTGAGATGCTGAGGCAAGTCATCGGGGACAATGAATTTGCCTTTTACGATGCCTTGAGTTCTGGCATGAGTTCCCGAGAAGCAGTGTCTGTGGATATTATATTGAGCTTTTTGTATATCGGTCAGTTGCTTTGCAACGGCCTGGATATCCTCTGCCTCGCCGTCCGGAATTTTTTCCAGGTCGGCGGAATACTTGACGTAAGGTCTCTGTTCCATTTTTGCTGGCCGATAGGCATTGGAGAAAGTAAGAGCCAAATTGGAGGGTCCCTCACCGAGCAGCTTGTCCAAGACCGTGGTCAAACATTATTATAGTCAAATGCCATTACCTTTCGTCATAGCTCACCGAACAATTGCTTTTCTTAAAATGGCGGGGAAGACCAGCTAGAATCATTATTACGTCTCCAGCGGACCAGCGGGAGCGCTGAAATTCCAAATCAGCTGTGCTCTAGTTTCGTTGCTAAGATCTCCACATGCTGTTATTGGATACTCCTAACACACCCCGGATCAGTGGATCGAGTATACCTAAGGTAGCTAGCCGCGAGTCTTTGTTGAACTTGGACAAGCTTGTTGCCCATGAGGCAGGTCAGTATGAGCACCTGTGCAGAGAGGTCTTTTACAACCCACTAGCTCAATCACCTATAGCTCATTCACTGCCGCTAAGACTAGAATGGTCTGGGGGGGGGGGGAAACGAAATAATGA